>CAIGQW010053352.1:3778725-3794769 GCA_903798125.1 Danio choprae
ACAGGGAGAACATGCAAACTCCACACAGAAACGCCAACTGGCGAGGCTCGAACCAGCGACCAGCGACCTTCTTGCTGTGAGGCGAACGTGCTACCCACTGCGCCACTGTGAGGCCCATTTTTTTCATCTTTAAATTTTTAAAAAAAAATCTTAATAAATTAGAAAATTACCATGGCAACTTTAATGTAAAAGTTTATTATATTTACCTTCAGCCCACCACCCTTAGTCAAGTTTGGTTTTTGACCCTTCATAAGAAAAAGTTAGCCCACCCCTGGTAAAATCATCACCGTTTTCACATTTCAGAAATGCTTAAAGCAGACAGAAAGTTTGCTTATGCTAGTAGACTGTTTAAACAGATTGCAGTGTTATTTTGTGACCGTGTTTCACTCACTTCATCTTTTTATTGTGTAAAAGTAATACTTTTATATTGTGCGATGTAAGTGTTAGCAGGGGCCTCACGGTGGCGCAGTGGATAGCACGTTCACCTCACAGCAAGAAGGTCGCTGGTTCGAGCCTCGGCTGGGTCAGTTGGCATTTCTATGTGGAGTTTGCATGTTCTTCCCGTGTTGGCGTGGGTTTCCTCTGGGTGCTTCGATTTCCCCCACAATTCCAAAGACATGCGGTATAGGTGAATTGGGTAAGCTAAATTGTCCGTAGTGTATGAGTGTGAATGAGAGTGTGTGGATGTTTCCCAGAGATGGGTTGCAGCTGGAAGGGCATCCGCTGCGTAAAACATATGCTGGATAAGTTGGTGGTTCATTCCGCTGTGGTGACCCCAGATTAATAAAGGGACTAAGCCGAAATGAAAATGAATGAATGAATGAAGTGTTAGCAGATTTTTTTATCCAGTCTTACCAACAGTACATTATTACAGGGTCAGTAGGGAGAATGTAAAGTTTACAGCACTGCTCAAGGGCATTGTGCTGATATTTTATGCATCAACCCTCCTGAGATTAGACTTTTTTACCAGCTGAGATCTTTAAGTACTAATCCACATCACCGCATGATGTCAACAAGTGTGGTCTGATGATCTCACATGGTCGATCCCTGAAGTTTACATAATTTCAGCCCTTCGTTACAGTTCATTGTGACCATATTCCCAAAGTCACCATCAATAAACAGTTGCTCTGTGCTTGTGTTATCATCTTGGGAATAGACCTGTCACTTAATTGACCCAATCCTGGGTCCCAGTGCTTCTCCTAAAAGTCCCCTGTTTGTTTCTAACTTCAGCATCTGAACCTTAGAGATTTATTTAGTGTTATTTTAGTACATGTATATACCACGTTAAGATTATCTGGGTTCATCAGGTGTTTATATATATGTACACACACACACAACTCGTAGGCATATTTTAAATATTTAAATATTTTTTGTAATTATTATAAAGTTTTAGTTAAATCCTTTAGAATTTAAGTAATTAAAACTAGCTTAAAAAACTATATAGACATACTGTATTGTGTGTATATATGCGCACACACAGTGCTCACCATAAATATTTACACTCCCTTCTAAAAATAAATATTTTTATTCATTTCTTAGTGAATAACTTATATATTTTAATGCATTTAAACAAAATAATTTAATGAATTATATCCATTAAAATAATAATTTGATCACCTAACATCTTTAGGAATAAAAAAATACATTTAAATGTAAACAAATTATTGCAAAAAAATTATAAACAAATTACAAGCTACAAAATCTCAACTAAATTTTTATGTTTCTCTTGATTTTTCTGGTTTATTAAAATTGTATTTATTATTTTCCCCAACACATTAATTTGGGTGTATTAGTTTTTGTACTGAGATCCTAAGTTTTTAGTTTTTGTTAGATTAGTTCCAGTTTTGGCTTTGGTACTGACTAATGTAATGTATGTGCACAAATATATTATTGTAATATAATATATTCATTTATGCTGATTTATTATAATGTATATTATAATATAATATTCATTTTCATTTCGGCTTAGTCCCTTTATTAATCAGGGGTCGCCACAGCGGAATGAACCGCCAACTTATCCAGCATATGTTTTACGCACCGGATGCCCTTCCAGCTGCAACCCATCTCTGGGAAACACCCATACACGCTCATTCACACACATACACTACGGACAATTTAGCTTACCCAATTCACCTATAGCACAGGTCGTTAAACAAAAACAAACTTGTTTAACTAAAACAAAAAACAGAATTATACACATTCTTTGTTTTAATTGTGCGTATGTTTTGTTTCAGTTAAAATAATTGTTGTTTTATAATAGTTGTTTTAGTTATAAGTTAAATGTTTTTAAATGGTTAAATATTAATTTCTTATGTTGTAGTTTTTAGTTCTAGGCAATTTTAGGCATCTAGCTGAAAAAATACTGTTTTTAATTTAATATTTTCTATATTTCAATTATTGTTTATGTGATGTAATGTAAATGTTTATGTTTTGTGCTTTTACTTTTAGTTAATTCCCCATGGTGCGCAGAGTTTCTCCAGAGCTTTGATTGTGTGCCAGTGCTCTCAAACTCTTCTGATTAAAAGCTCAACTATCATGTTAAACAGACCCTAAAATAAACCTCTCTAAATCACAAAAGCCCTCGCCACCACTCCCCAGTGCATTTATACAAGCGTTTAAGTAGCAGTGTCCGGGGGGTGGGGAGAACAGGCTTTACTCAGGGGTTTTATGCTAGTTTTTCCGTGAAGCGACAGCCGTAGATGTTGACAGTAATCAGATGAGTGCTTGATAGATGAATACAGATGGTGTCCTGTTGAATCACACAATGCTTTGGCTCTGCTTCTCCACTGACATCAGCCCCATTTAAACACTCTCATTAAGCAAACGGCCACCAGGCGGCTGTTTAGACCAAGCCGGGAGGATGAACGACAGCACCGTTTGTCAAAGTCAGCCTGTTTTCGCTCACTGTTTAGTGGAAGGTGTTACAGGAATATTTCATAATTCTTATATTGTACTATTTATATAGCACATTTAAAACAGCCACGAGACTGATCAAAGTGTTTTACAACATCATAAAAACAAGAGATGATAAAAATAGAAACACAGATAAGACACGAAAACAAGCTAAATAAAATTCCTATATTTAAGAGTGACTTCATCTTTACGCTTTAGTCTGGAGTGAAAGATTAACAGAATTTTGGTTGAAATGAACTGGTTTTGGTTGTGAAGATCTTAGATTTCTCTTGGGGGTATAGTGAAGTAGCAGTTTGAATAAATAGGTGGGCACTTGACAGTGAAGAGATTTAAAAACATTTAATAGGATTCTGACATGTATTCTAAATTGAACAGGCAGGGAGTGAAAAGCCTTTAAGTGTGGTACACCTGGGCGACCAGCAACAGGAATAGTGATCTTCACTACCTGACAAAAGTCTTGTCGTCAATCCCAGTTGTAAGAGCAACAAATAATAACTTGATTTGTAGTTGATCATTTGGAAAAGTGGCAGAAGGTAGATTTTTCAGATGAATCATCTGTTGACCTGCATCCCAATCATCACAAATACTGCAGAAGACCTATTGGAACCCGCATGAACCCAAGATTCTCACAGAAATCAGTCAAGTTTGGTGAAGGAAAAATCATGGTTTGGGGTTACAGTCAGTATAGGGGCATGTGAGAGATCTGCAGAGTGGATGGCAACATCAACAGCCTGAGGTATCAATACATTTGTGCTGCCCATTACATTACAAACCACAAGAGAGGGTAAATTCTTCAGCAAGATAGCGCTCCTCATACTTCAGCCACCACATCAAAGTTCTCCTGAAAGCAAAGGTCAAGGTGCTCCAGGATTGGCCAGCCCAGTTACCAAACATAAACATTATTGAGCATGTCTGAGGTAAGATGAAGGAGGAGGCATTGAAGATAAATCCAAATTATCTTGATGAACTCTGGGAGTCCTGCAAGAACTCTTTCTTTGCCATTACAGATGACTTTATTAATAAGTTATTTGAGTCATTGCAGAGATGTATGGATGCAGTCCTCCAAGTTCATGGGAGTCATACACAATATTTATTCTTTTTCCACTGCACCATGACTTTATATTATATACTGTACGTTATTTCTGTGAAGTAACAAGACTTTTGTTTAAGCAAAGTCAGACTTAGTAAATAATTAAAAATCAAGGCATGAGCATATTTTAATTTGGTAAAATAAGCGTAATCTAGTGGCCTTTGCCTTTCATATAAGCCACTTCTGATACCAAATGATCAACTAGAAGTCAGGTTATTATTTGTTGTTCCTAAAACTTGGATAGGCGACAAGACTTTTGTCAGGTAGTGTATAGTTTACATATGAGGAAACACAAAGTCCAAACTCCATTAGTCATTCACCACAATTCAAAACGAGGTTGCGTTTTTGTTTTACAATATGGGAAGTGGCTGTAAAAAAAAAATAGCAAAACACTGTAAATGACCGTTTCCACCATCAGGGCAATAATGAGGAAACTCCAGTCAACTGCAAGTGTTATGAATAAGTCTACATTAGTTAATACACCGTGAGTTAAGAAGAACTAATGGTGAACTGCTTTATTTAACTAATATTAACAAAAATCATATCCATCTGTAAAATATGTTCATATTCTCTGCTATAGTGTGCATACTGTACACATTTCACCTAATTTAAACTGTATAGTAAGAACAGTCGTGGCCAAAAGTTTTGAGAATGACACAAATATTAATTTTCACAAAGTTTGCTGCTAAACTGCTTTTAGATCTTTGTTTCAGTTGTTTCTGTGATGTACTGAAATATAATTACAAGCACTTTATATGTTTCAAAGGCTTTTATCGACAATTACATGACCTCTGCAATTTGACAGGGTATGCTTTCAATCAACTTCTGGGCCAAATCCTTACTGATAGCAACCCATTTTTTCATAATCACTTTTTGGAATTTGTCAGAATTAGTGGGTTTTTGTTTGTCCATCTGCCTCCTGAGGAATGACCACAAGTTCTCAATGGCATTAAGTTCTGGGGAGTTTCCAGGCCATAAACCCAAAATTTCAACATTTTGGTCCCCGAGCCACTTAAATATCACTTTTGCCTTTCTGACACTGTACTCCATCGTGCTGGAAAATGCATTGTTCTTCACCAAACTGTTGTTGGATTGTTGGAAGAAGTTGCTATTGGAGGGTGTTTTGGTATCATTCTTTATTCATGGCTGTGTTTTTGGGCAAAATTGTGAGTGAGCCCACTCCCTTGGATGAGAACCAACACTACACATGAATGGTCTCAGGATGCTTTACTGTTGGCATGACACAGGACTGATAGTAGCGCTCATCTTTTCTTCTCCGGACAAGCCTTTTTCCAGATGCTCCAAACAATTGGAAAGGGGCTTCATCCGAGAATATGACTTTGCCCCAGTCCTCAGCAGTCCATTCGCCATACTTTTTGCAGAAGATCAATCTGTCCTTGATGTTTTTTTTGGAGAGAAGTGGCTTCTTTGCTGGCCTTCTTGACACCAGGCCATCTTCCAAAAGTCTTGGCCTCACTGTGCGTGCAGATGCGCTCACACCTGCCTGCTGCCATTCCTGAGCAAGCTCTGCACTGGTGGCACTCCAATCCCGCAGCTGAATCCTCTTTAGGAGACGATCCTTGCGCTTGCTGGACTTTCTTGTGACACCCTGAAGCCTTCTTAAGAATTGAACCTCTTTCCTTGAAGTTCTTGATGATCCTATAAATTGTTGATTTAGGTGCAATCTTAGTAGCCACAATATCCTTGCCTGTGAAGCCATTTTTATGCAACGCAATGATGCCTGCAACCGTTTCTTTGCAGGTCACCATGGTTAACAATGGAAGAACAATGATTTCAAGCATCACCCTCCTTTTAACATGTCAAGTCTGCCATTCTAACCCAATCAGCCTGACATAATGATCTCAGGCCTTGTGCTCGTCAACATTCTCACCTGAGTTAACAAGACGATTACTGAAATGATCTCAGCAGCTCCTTTAATGACAGCAGTGAAATGCAGTGGAAAGTTTTTTTCAGGATTAAGTTAGTAGCTATCAACCCACCTTATTCATATCCATAATACTACCTCTATCTGTATATTGTAACTTTCAAATTATTTGAAAGGGTTTCAGGAAAAGCTTTTACTAACTAAAAGGGATTAATAGGTTAATCAATGTATTTTGTATTAGAGGGCACTGTATAACAAACTTCAGTCACACTTTATTTTAATGTACAAATTAATCTACTAACAAACCATCAACGAAGACTATAAGCTCAATAAACTAATTTATTTATTAGTAAGGCAGTAGTTTGGTTTAGGTACCCAAACGTAGGTACCAAACGGTAACACTTTAAGAATTCACACCATTTACTTCTGGGTTATTGCTTCTTATTTAGAAATCAACAGTTTATTAGTACTTAAGTATGATCTTATTCTACATCCCTAATTTTACCAAAATACCTAAACCCATGTACTACCTGACTAACTATTAATAAGCAGCTAATTAGTAGCTTATTGAGCTAAAACTCTTAGTTAATGGTGTGTTAATTGCGTGAATTGTACATTAAAATTAGGTGTGCATATATTTAAATGCACAGTTTAAACTTGCTGAATGCACTGTGAGTTTAAGCACATAGCAGATAAAAGACTACTTCTATAAAGTAAACAAATGTAACATTTATACAAATACATATACAAAGGTATTTGCTCAGATGAATTAATTTGGGTGCCAGTATTAGTGGATGGCATTGTAGGAATATAGGAAATGATTAGGAACAAAAAAGGAAGTAATAGAAAGAAAGAGGAAGATACTTTACCCTTTTAAGATAAGGATGTTACTCTATAAATAGTGCAACCAAGGTTTTTGACACTTTTAACAGTATGTGGACTTACTTCATTAATTCAAATGAATTTAAAAAAGCAAAACTATAATAACCCTGCTTTGCTGTGAGTGTATCAGGCATTGAATTGCACCACATTCTGCAGGAATTGTACACTCCAAACATTCTGGGTTATTTCACCAAACTGAGTAAAATATGATAAACTCAAACGTTAAATTTGTAGACTTCATTCTAATGTGACAAAGTTACAGTGTAACTATTCATTTAACTACTGAGTAACATTGCTTATTTACAAGTACTTAATATATGGTTGGGGTTAGAATGTGGTTTGTTTAGGGTTGCATGTAGTGTTGTCAAAAATAGACATTTTGATAAGTATCGATACTGGAATATTGAAAATGTTTCTCTTGCTTTTGGTTAGTATCAATACTGCTACAGAGCTGTGCTAAGTAAATGCGCTAATAGCTTAGCACTTGAAAAACGTGGTTTCCTCGCAGTATCAAAAAATGGTATTGAATATAGATTTGTAATTTTTTTTGGTATCCTATCGATGTTAGAAATTCCAGTATATTGAACTATGTCACCTTAAATTAAAGTGTAATCAAATTGGGTTCTATAAATTACATTTTTAAGATTTAGGAATTGTTTTAGCTGTAGTAATATACTTTATTGTCCTCAAAAGGAAGTTTGTTATGGACACCATGTTGCTGCAAACATACAATAAACATAAAAAACAACAACAATAAGAGTAACGTAAGCAAGACGGGTGCCGATTTATTTGAGTTTATCCTCTTTCAAGTTTTCTCTTGTTTTGTTTCAGTCAGGGGGTGAGGTAAGATCAATGTCTTTCATTTGAGTTTCTTTTTGTAATAGGGAATTTACGAATTCTTAGGAAGCTTAGGAATTCTTTACGAACCCTTTAGCAACTTTCCTTTTGTTTGTTTTTTTGGCCTCCTGATGATTTGGCTATTTAAGTATTTTGTTTAAACTGTCTTTGAATATTTAAAAAGATAAAAAAAACACCATTCTTTTTTAAAATCATTTTCTGAGTTTCTCAGTTTTTTCCCTTATATTCAAGTTAAGAGTGAGCGGTTGTTGTGGGGCTGGGATAAAGACAAAGGAGATTTCTCCACGCACATTATTTAATATTAAAATACTGTGATTATCATTGAGTTCGATTTTTTTTCTTCGGTTTGTTACCTTCTCTCCGAACCCCTAGAAAAGGAGTATATTGTAACAAAATAAATAAATAAATAAAATCAAAATAATCTCTTGCTTGACCCACTAATACAGGTTCAAAGGAATTCTTATATCAATTCAGCCTACACTTTGAGACTCTATATCTTCTACCAGAGAAAAGTAGTTCTGAACATAAAATTAATTAGTTGAATCATTAAGAATCCTGATTGAGGACATAATTCTCATGGTTAGTTTTGCCCATATTTTACACCAAATTGTGTTAAAATAATGCAGCTTTTTAAAATTTTTATTAAAGTGTACCCTTTGTATCATGTTGTCACTCTACTCTTAATACTCTACAAGTTTCCAGTTACTCTACAAATTCACGATTAGCACCTTTCCCATCCGTGTGATGTCATGTCTGTCAGCCGTGTGTCGTTTTGACAGGATTTTCAAACTGCGAGAGGGAAGTCAGACGTGCCAGAACCAGCGCTGGTGCAGCCGAGGTGTTTGTGTGTTATTAAATGAGAAAAACATATGCCTCATTAAAACCTGTCAAAAACCGAGGAGGCAAACCGAGTTCAGTCTCAGTAAGGGAATACAGTGAGTCAGCCGTCATGCGTTGCTGTTTATTTTAGAACTTGAGTATTACTTAGACTATGAATTATTATTATTACTACTTAAAGGGTTAGTTCACCTAAACAATGACTTATTTTTCATTTCTGAGTGCGCTGTTGCTTTAACGTCTGTGGTTAGAGGTAATGATTAGGAGTTTTTACCAAGTGTCTAATGTCTAGACATGTTTTTGGTTTGCTGTTCTCTAGCTGCTATATTTAGTGTATTTGGAAGTCAAGTGTAATTTAGTGCATGAAACCATGCCACAGTACTCACCAAAATAATCTTCCTTCAACGTTTAATTTTATTTTATTTTAATATACAAAACACAAACATTTTGACTCAAGTCTTCTTCAGTGTATTAATTTTATGTATATATGTATATTTTTGGTATTTTAAGTCATATATTACATTATAAGTTGATCAGGCAGTACATGATGCAATTCTTACGAAATCATTTGTTACTGAATGTATAAACTATTTACACTTCATCAGATTTTGGTGCATGATACAGTTTCTGCACAAGAAACAGCCTTGTGTAAAATATTTTAGTCCTAGACTTTTTTTGTCCTAGAATTTAACCACTATATCTGACAAGTTATGTGTGTAACCCACCGGTCCTACTGTACCCAACCCGCTCTAAGCTGGGATCGAACCGGCAATTCTTTACATGGAAGTCGGTTGTTCTAACAAGGAGGCTAAAGACCATGGCCTCTAGCATCTGTTGCTAGAGCACCTTTTGAGGTCAGAGGCATGAGGTTTACCTGCATAGCACTTCACTAGCTGGCCTCCTTTACATTCATCCCCCTATACCTCACTGCCATTTCGGACGAGCCCCCACGTGTAACCCACCGGTCCTACTGCACCCGACCCAGTCTGAGCTGGGATTGAACCGGTGATTCTTTACATGGGAGTCAGTTGCTCTAACAAGGAGGCTAAAGAACATGGCCTCTAGCATCTGTCTAGCTAGCTGGCCTTCGTTAAACGTGTAATAGTAAACAGTGGGCAATATTGAAATTTATATAGAGACTCATTGACTGATAATATGTGCCATTGTTTGTAAATAACTTATTTTATTGTATTACTGTGGCGCAGTGGATAGCACGTTCGCCTCACAGCAAGAAGGTCGCTGGTTCTAACCTCGGCTGGGTCAGTTGGCGTTTCTGTGTGGAGTTTGCATGTTCTCCCCGTGTTGGCGTGGGTTTCCTCCGGGTGCTCCGGTTTCCCCCACAAGTCCAAAGACTTGCAGTACAGGTGAATTGGGTAAGCTAAATTGTCCATAGTGTATGAGTGTGAATGGGTGTGTATGGATGTTTCCCAGAGATGGGTTGCAGCTGGAAGGGCATCCGCTGCGTAAAACCAATGCTGGATAAGTTGGCGGTTCATTCCGCTGTGGCGACCCCAGATTAATAAAGGGACTAAGCCGAAATGAAAATGAATGAATGAATGAATTGTATTACTGTATGTCTATAAACAATTTACTAAACAATTTCTTAGTTTTTTTTATGCGCTTTTCTATTTTCAAGGCTTGTTTTCTATTAAATTTATTAACCTTATTTAATGCATTATCTAACATTTTGGATACCCTTTAGATCAAAATAATTAAAAATGTCATTTTACCTGTTTCCTAAATTCATATATAGTACTACAATTGTGTTTTTATCAACATGAATGGCTTAGTTTTGGAGGAACTGGATGATGGTTTTCAATATTATATTTTAATCCATTGGCTTTCAAAATATGGCTAGTTTCAAGTGTTATTTTTTCATCGTCTTTGTTTTTAAAGTTAAAGGACTGGAGGATTTGGTCATCTGTTATGTATATGCATCACACACACACAGAAACAGCACAGACCAGGCTGGCGAACCCTGAGGCGCCACTTTCATGTTTAACAGCCAGAGAGGCTGGTGAAAAAGTGGCTCACTGTTACACCTCCAGGTGCTGAAATTCATAGCTGTGAATTCAGGATGAATCTTATTAAAGGAGCACTTTAATTTGGTTGAAAATTGGCTCATTTAGTTAAACTCCCATGTAGTTAAACAGTTGAGTTTTATTATTCTATGGCACTTTTGGGAGCAGTTTTAGCTTAGCTTAGCATAGATAATTGAATCAGATTAGACCGTTAGTCACTTAATAATGACCAGAGTTTCAATAATTTTCCTATTCAAAGATGACTTGTCTGTAGTTAAAATGTACACCGACGTAAAAATAATTTACTCTGTAAATCACGATGTAACAATCATTTTTTGGAGCAGTTTTAGCATAGCTTAGCATAGATAATTAAATAAAATTATACCGTTAGCATCTCACTCAAAAATGAACCAAAGAGTTTAGATCATTTTCCTAATCAAAAATGACTCCTTTGTAATTACAATGTACACCGATGTAAAATTTATTCACTTTGTAAATCACGACATAACACGTTTGGGAGCAATTTTAGCTTAGCTTAGCATAGATAATTGAATCAGATTAGACCATTAGCATCTCACTCAAAAATGAACCAAAGAGTTTCAATAATTTTCCTATTCTAAGATTTTCTAGGCTGATATGGCCTGTTTCCCCCACAAGTTCAAAGACATGCGGTATAGGTGAATTGGGTAAGCTAAATTGTCTGTAGTGTATGTGTGTGAACGAATGTTTCCCAGTGGTGGGTTGCGGCTCGAAGGGCATCCGCTGCGTAAAACATATGCTGGATAAGTTGTCGATTCATTCCGCTGTGGCGACCCCAAATTAATAAAGGGACTAAGCTGAAAAGAAAATTAATGAATGAATGATATGACCTGTAAAAGTTTAGATTTCAATAAGAGAAATCAGTTTCAATAAACTTTTTAAGAAACTTTGAGACATGCGCTCACAACCACGACGCAACAGGTAAATGATTATTTACTTGTGCGAACATTTCTGTAACCTCCATGAGTGCCGGAATGATGAATAAATCCCCAACATAATCCCAGTAGTCTGTCTTTCTGCCAGTGACATATGCACTCATCACGCCTTCATCCTCATCAGCTTTCCCTCATCAAGTCCTTACATATTGTAGCTTTACATATTGGACGCTTTTCTTGATGACAAACTCTGCTTGGCTGTAAATTTTGGGTCCTCTCAAAGATTTTGGCCGGCATTACGGGGGCTTGCAATTAAGTGTGTCTGGCCCAAAAGCGAAGGCACTAAATAGCTGGCAGGAGCTCAATACTGACATCATGCAGTTCTTCTCTCTCTTTTGTTGAACATCTCTATCTGTTGCCTCAGTAATTCGTGTCCAATTTGGCTTGTGCCGCTGTCTTTTCTTTGCTCACTGTTTAAATGGCAGCTGATGCAATCGGTTAACCAATCTCTTGTTTAGGATTGAATTACCTCAGAGATGCCGTTTAATGTGAGCGGATTAGTTAAGATATTTGAAAGCGGCTGCAGGAAGTTGACCAAATCGATTATTAAACACTTTGTTTTTTTTCTGCATCTGGTGTTCACAATAGTTTGATGAACTGTTGAGGGTAGTGTCCGAGTTCTCATTTTTAGATGAACTGCTGTGATTAAAAGAGGAATTGTATGTGGTGTTCATAAACTCTTGTTATTAGTGACACCAGAACCTTATTGTTTGAGCTCGAATCGAAATGGTAATATTGATTACCATTTGTACAACCACAGTTTTACTATAAATACCATGATTAAACTAAGCTATGGTTGGTGTTGAAAAAACATTAATTTTTGGAACCTTTCCCTCTGGAAAGCCATTCTGTGTCCAAAACTTAGTTAATTCATTCATTCATTCATTTTCCTTTTACTTAGTCCCTTATTTATCTAGTGTCGCCACAGCGGAATGAACCGCCAACTATTCCAGCATATGTTTTACGCAGCAGATGCCCTTCCAGATGCAGCCCAGTACTGGGAAACACCCACACACTCTTGCATTCACTCACACACTCATACAGTACGGCCAATTTTGTTTTTGCCTAATTCACCTATAGCGCATGTCTTTGGACTGTGGGGGAAACTGGAGCACCCGGAGGAAACCTACGTGGGGAGAACATGCAAATTTCACACAGAATTGCCAACTGGCCCAGTCAGAACTTGAACCAGCGACCTTCTTGCTGTGAGGCGACTGCTAACCACTGAGCCACTGTGCCACCCCTTAGTTAATAATAATAATAATAATAATAATAATAATAATAATAATAATATAGAGAGGAGTATTTGGCTAAGTAAATTCACTATATGTGTATATAAACTGTGTATTTATATACATATTTATATCCTCTTTCTTGTCTTTGATTAGAAGGAAAAATAAGATGGAAATATCTTTGCAGCTTAATATTAATAGACAGCTGAAGCTGAGGAAGGTCTTGTTTTTTAAGTTTTATTACAAGCTGTTTACATATCGGCAATGAAAGGTTGATTAATACATTACAATTCTCACAGATGGGCGGCACGGTGGCTCAGTGGTTAGCACTGTCGCCTCACAACAAGAAGGTCGCTGGTTCGAGTCCTAGCTGGGCCAGTTGGCATTTCTGTGTGGAAATTGGCTGTAGTGTATGTGTGTGTGAATGCGAGAGCATTTGGGTGTTTCCCAGTACTGGGTTGTGGCTGGAAAAGCATCTACTGCGTAAAACATATGCTGGAATAGTTGGCGGTTCATTTCGCTGTGGCGACCCCTGATAAATAAGGCACTAAGCCGAAGAAAAAATGAATGAATGAATTCTCACAAATGGCCCTTTAAGTAATTGAACTGGAAATAAAATACATATTCATATCAATCAATAGCACAGTAATATATCTGATTACATTTCGCTACTCGATTGTACATTTGGCTTGTAATCTTTGTCCCATTTCTATTTATACACCAATAAACACATAATTGGTCATATTGCTTATTGCCGGTACCGACTACTGGCTTGCGCGTGCAAGTGGCGTGACGCGCTTGCGCTTTCTAGACGCACACAGTTGAATGAATGCCGGGAGTGCACCGCGAGTCACGTGAGAAGAACTGACTGATCAGCTTCAGCTTGTGTGGAATATACACATTATCTCACACAAACACAGAACAGCCAAACACTGCAGTGCTTTGTAATTTTCTCCTTAAATAAAACTTGTATCAAAGTGACAGCAATGTTTTGCCAGCTTGTCATCCTCTGAGAAAACTACAAACCACCGCGCCACCACAACCACTTGAGTGGACCTGGACTCTTGGAGGATTGGAAACAACTGTTTCCTGAGTTATTTGCCATTTTATGTGTTAAATCTTTTAAAGTAAATTCTTTTGCATGTAAGCTTCCAGTTTGGATATTGATAATACCAGTTTTTAACCAGTTTGATAAGATGGCTGAGAGTACACTACTCAGCCTTGAGTAAGAAACATTGTATTTTGTGTGTGTTCTATTCATTTGTGGATCAGTATTACAGGTCTGGGGTCAGCTCTGAATAGCCTATAGTGGCTGTCTGACTTTTGTATGTGACGCCTAAGTAATCATTGGAAAATATTGTTTGGAATTACGCACACACACACACACACACACACATGGAAATTTTACATGTCTATCTGTGTTTTAACCAATCAGGTTAAAACACCTATATGTATGACGCAGTTAATGACGTTATGTGAGAGTATAATTAGAGTGTTGAAGCTTCTGCTGATGAAACTGCAAACTATCTGTAACTGTAAACTCTTTTTTTTTATTGAATCTCTGACTCCGGCTCTTCTTCATCTGACAGACTGGTCATTTTAGGGTTAAAACTGTTGGTTCCCCCTACAGCAGCAGTGAAAATTGTTTTTGAATTTTGGAAAACAAATTGTTCCCCTTAAGAAATAATTTTTGTGAATAAACCATTGTTATCCAATAACTTGGCTAATTATCCTAACTTGCCTAGTTAACATAATAACCCAGTTAAGCCTTTAAATGGGGTATATGCACACAGACTTTTAAATTCAGTCAGCCAGTCTTAGGGCTTTCGATGAATTGTCATCCCATACAAAATCGCCGCATTTAAGATCTGATTTCTTTAAAAAACAGGGATCTTCACTGCCTGGCTGAGATACACATGTGTGCAGCATGTCGTGCTGCAGTGTGGGTATCAGACCAAACCAGAAGCACTGCATTATTATTCCGCTCCATGTCATATGGAAATTAATTTTACCCCAGTATTCTCAATGGAGTTTCTTAAATGTTTTTTTGTCTCTTTTTACGCTTTAACAACCAAATGGATGCTTAAGTCTATTTAACTGATTATATCTGAATTACATTACAACATCGATGCTGTAAAAGGAACATTATGAAATTGAAAATAGTCCCATAAACCTTTCATCATTTCATCATTGGCTGAAAAACACTAGCTGTGCATATAGCCCATTGCATTTTAAGCTGATTACTAGTATCTAAAAACATAACAAGTAAAATACAAGTCATCATGTTTAAAAAAAATGTTGTGAAAAAAAATCTTCTCTTCTTTAAACAACACTTTGGAAATATTTTTAAAAGAATTTAAATTAAATGATCTCAAACGGTTAAAAGTGTGCTCAAACTTTGTAAGCAGCCATTCAACACTTGACAAAAGTGTTTTCTGGCATCTGTGATTTGCAAGCTGTGGGCTTGACATCTGAACCTCCGCAGGTGTTGCTGCTCTTTTTTGCCAGTTTGCCGATCTCTCCTCCATGTGCTTCTGTCCTCAGATTCAGGTGTACGGCCTGGAGAGCGGCCAGTGTGAGCTGACCATGGGGAACTCGGCCGGAGACTTTACCTGCGTCAACCTGAGAGACAGCAGCCCTCACCTGCTGCTGTGTGGAAACAGAGACAGGCGGTACGACATGCTGCACACATGCACACCTCATCCATCATCATCACATTCACACACACACACACACACACATACTTGTATAGATGCTTGACAGGGACACTCCATAGGTGTAATGTATTTAAGGGTGTAAAAACTGCTTATTATATTGGCTTAACCTACCTCACATGAAACCTGTGGCAAATTCGCACATGCACACACACACATTCACACATGCACACACACACACACACACACACACACACACACACACACGCGCGCACACACATACGCTCATGCACACATACATTCACACATGCGCACACAAACACACACTTACACATGCAGTCACACACACGCACATTCACACACAGACACATGCAGTCTCACACGCAATCAGTCACACACAGACATTCACTCACACATACACGCATAGCTATTCACACACGCAGTCACACTCACACACATATACTCACACATGCACACACACATTCACACATTGCACACACACACACATGCAGTCACACACACATATACACTCACATGCACACACACACATTCACACACTTACACATGCAGTCACACACACATATACACTCACATGCACACACACACATATACACACACATGCGCACATGCACACACACGCACATTTACACATACACATTCACACACATACACACGCACACACACACTTACACATGCAG
>CAIGQW010053352.1:3796153-3827282 GCA_903798125.1 Danio choprae
AAAAAAAAAAAAAAAAAATATATATATATATATATATATATATATGTTTTATAGAATTATCTGTTCATCTTAGACCTGACTCAAGGCAGAGAATTAATGTTATTAAGTCTTGCCTCCCTGACTCATTATCTCTTCTTTCTGCTTTATAGCCATGCTTATAGTCAAAATAAGATCATCATCATATTATATAAACTTCAGTTTGTCAACTTGCAAAACTCGCTGCATGATGACACCTTGTGTCATAAAAGTAACATAAAATGCAGTAACTCCTGTTTTACAGCGCATGAGCGGAGCAAATTTTATCTGTGAGCACATAAACAACCGGGATTCACACCAGGAGCAGGAGCTGCGCGTATGAGGCTGTTTGCTTTCACCAGCGTTGTTTCGGTTGCACATAGAGAATAACAAATTTGCGCATGTAAAAGACATCAAATGTGAATGGCCCCTAACGTCTTTATTCTGGAAGTTTGAAATATTGACTTCTATTGACATTTTTAATAGTTAAGTGATATTTTGTTTGGTGGGGCGACACAGTGGCTCAGTGGTTAGCACTGTCACCTCACAGCAAGAAGGTCGCTGGTTTGAGTCCCGGCTGGGCTAGTTGGCATTTTTGTGTGGAGTTTGCATGTTCTCCCTGTGTTGGCGTGGGTTTCCTCTGGGTGCTCCAAAGACATGCGCTAAAGGTGAATTGGGTAAACTAAATTGGCTGTAGTATGTGTGTGTGAATGTGAGAGTGTTTGGGTGTTTCCCAGTGATGGGTTGCAGCTGGAAGGGCGTCCGCTGCGTAAAACATATGCTAGATAAGTGGGCGGTACATTCTGCTGTTGCGACCCCAGATTAATAAAGGGACTAAGCCGACAAGAAAATGAATGAATGAATGAAATTGGTTGTAGTGTGTGTGTGGGAATGTGAGAGTGTTTGGGTGTTTCCCAGTACTGGGTTGCGGCTGGAAGGGCATCCACTGTGTAAAACATATGCTGGATAAGTTGGCGGTTCATTGTGGTGACCCCTGATAAATAAGAGACTAAGCCGAAGGAAAATGAATTAATTAATATTGTCTGGGTTGGTGTTGTATATTACGATACAATACGGTTATTTTACAGACTTAATTCACTATATTATTTTTTTAACAATCTGTTCTTTCAAACTATTAAAATGTCAATAAAAGTCACTTTGTTAAACTGCAGAGTTGAATTTTCAACCTCAAAAGTCGACAGAGCAGAGATCAACATCCCATAATACAAGAGAAAACACCATGTGAATCACAAAATACGGAACGGATTTGTGGATACATGGAAATACAGAAAGAGTCTTAAAAAAGGTCAGATTCCTGTACACTCATAAATGACTTTTGCTGCTTGTTCAAACTACTTATTTTAAATAAGCTGAAACAACACAATTCTTAAGTGTTTTGGGGGACAACTTAATTGTTCTATGTTTAATCCACTTAGACTTGTAAAAATGATAGTCAACATAATCGATTTGTGTCGGGACAACATGAAGGAATTATGTGAAACCCCGCATTTTTACACTACCTGACAAAAGTCAAGGTAGTTGATCATTTGGAAAAGTGGCAGAAGGTAGATTTTTTTTTGATGAATCATCTGTTGACCTGCATCCAAATCATCACAAATACTGCAGAAGACCTATTGGAACCCGCATGAACCCATGATTCTCACAGAAATCAGTCAAGTTTGGTAAAGGAAAAATCATGTCCAGCCCAGTCTCCAGAATGAACATTATTGTATGTCTGGGGTAAGGTGAAGGAGGGGGCATTGAAGATGAATCCAAAGTATCTCGATGAAGTCCTGCAAGAACGCTTTCTTTGCCATTCCAGATGACTTTATTAATAGGTTTTTGAGTCATTGCAGAGATGTATGGATGCAGTCCTCCAAGCTCATGGCAGTCATACACAATATTAATTCTTTTTCCACTGCACCATGACTTTATATTCTATACTGTACATTATTTCTGTTAAGTGACAAGACTTTTGTCTAAGCAAAGTCAGACCTTACTGTCCTAATGAAATAATTCAGAATCAAGGCATGATCATATTTTATTTTGGTCAAATAAGCGTAATCTAGAGGCCTTTGCCTTTCATATAGGCCACTTTTGATGTCAAATGATCAACTAGAAGTCAAATTATTATTTGTTGTTCCTAAAACTTGGATAGGCGACAAGACTTTTGTTAGGTAGTGTATATACCCTGGAGTAGAAAACGAATAGTAAGAATTTAAGAAATTACGAGCTGAATTCAGTCCTTCACAATCTAATATCTGCTACACAAAACCTCTAAATGAAGAACAGAAGCTTTTGATGAATGGCTTTTTCATTCTCCACTCTCCACATACAGATGAATTGGATGGCGCTTAATAGATTTGCATTAGATGTCCAAGCACTCAGAATAAAGCACACCCAATTATTTCCAAAGTGGAAAAACTTTTATTTTTATATATATGTATTTTTTTTTCCCTCTCTCAGTCCACAGCTGTGGTCTTTTCAGAGCGCGACGAGCACTCAGTCCAGCTCTCCACTATTTTTGGCTTACCTTGAAAATCATTTCACGGAAAAAGCATCTGAAAAGCGCAGGCACTTCTAGGAGTGGGAAGGGGAATAATAAAAGCTCCAGGGTTTTTGAAAGGGACTGTGTTATTGTCAGTGGTGCATCGCCGGGGTCTATTGATTTAGCGGACAAAGAGACGAGCAGAGATGCGGTACATCTGCCCAGCGGCGTCCACATCTGATGCGCGCGTCTCAATTAGTCTGCAGCCAATAAAGAGCCATTGCATTGACACTTGTGACAGCGGGAGCACTGTTTTGGCAGGTGGAGAGACGCTTGGCAGGTCTTTGTAAATAAATTCCAACTGCATCTTTGCTCAGACACTATATGGAGTGCCAGGAGCGTGATGTCTTTCTGGCCAGCTGCGCTCCCTTTAAAACATCCTTTTATTTAAGCGTCATTCTTGGTTTGTTCTGATGAAACGAAAGCTCTTACCTTTTGTTGGTCTTTGATGAATGAGAGAAGCGAAGCGCAACTTGGAGGATGATTTTGGCTTTAATGATTTGACCCCTTCTGACTGATTTGTTGATAAAAAATGGAAGAGTCTGGAGGAAATGAGGGTTGGGTTTGGAGCTTTATTAACGTGGCCAAAGACCAAGACCTAATGCATCAGAACTGCTCTTCAGTTTGGGTTGTGTTTGTGCTTGGCCAGATGTCTGACAGCAAGTGAACACGAAGTTGAGTCGGAGACATGAGGGGTCTCTGTGTGTTCAGTTTCATGCATGATCATTGAAGACAAGGCAGTAATGTCCATCTCTTAGAAACACAAGCATTTTTTGCTGAGCTTGTGGATTTTTGATTTTATTAGTTATTTGTTTAAGGGTTTTATTCTACTTATAATAGTGTAAAACGCAGTTAAAAAGCAAAAGTTCATTCATTCATTCATTTTCTTTCGGCTTAGTCCCTTATTTATCAGCCGTTGCCACAGCGGAATGAACCGCCAACTATTCCAGCATATGTTTTATGCAGCGGATGCCCTTCCAGCTGCAACCCAGTACTGGGAAACACCCATGCACTCTCACATTCACACACACACACACACACACACACCCACCCATACACTTTGGCCAATTTAGTTTATCCAATTTACTTATAGCGCATGTCTTTGGACTGTGGGGGAAACCGGAGCACCCGGAGGAAACTCACACGAACATGGGGAGAACATACAAGCTCCACACAGAAATGCCAACTGGCCCAGCTGGGACTCGTACCAGAGAACTTACTGTGATAGTGCTAACCACTGAGCCAATTGTAAACATCAAAAAAGTAAATAAAAAAAAAAAGTTTTGTGCTGTTTTGAAATTGGTGAATAGGTGATAGAGCTTTTTCCGTAGCAGCTCCAACTCTTTGGAATGATCTTCCAGTCTCCTTAAGAACATCTCCTACTTTGGAGACCTTTCAAAGGTCACCGAAAACACGCTCTCTTTAACTTTTAATCATGTGTTGTAAGTTTGTGTATTTGGGCTGTTTGCTTATTTGGTACACTTTGGTACCCATTGTGGTTGGTTGAAAGTGCTCTAGAAATAATGTTGGGTTGAGTTGAGTTTAGACATGACTGCAATGGAATTGGTTCACTTTAAGGTTCATTTTGCTCATGGAACATTTTGTGGATGTTTGTGGATGTAGATGAATGAAAGATTTAAATGAAGATTTCAGTTGCAAAAGCCTCTAAATGCCGTCTTTGAAAATGAGTATTTTATATATATATATATATTTATATATATATTATAGATGTATAGATATATGAATATATATGAATATATATGTACATATTTATTTTTTATTTATTTTTCTGGATAAAGTTTTATCTATTTTAGTTTGGCTGGAATAAAAACAGTTTAAAAAATATTAGTCAATTAGTCAATATTATTAGCCCCTTAAAGAAATATATTTTTGATGATTATTTTCCAATGACTTGCCTAATTAACCTAACTTAAATTAACTTAAGCCTTTACAATGCACTTCAAGCTGATTTTAATATCTTGCAAAATAACTAGTAAAATATTGTGTACTGTCATCATTACGAAGACAAATAAATTAATTAAAAATATATATATATATATTAAAAATATTATGTTTTAAAAAAACTGTTGAAAATAATCATCCTCCATTAAACAGCACCTGGGAAATATTTGAAAAGTAATATACATTTCACAAGCTAATAATTTTGCCTTCAACTTTATTTAGATCATCACTAACAGAGCACTTGTAAATTTTAGTAGTTTTAGTAAAATATAAATTGTGTTTCTGTAAAGTACTGATGACATTTCTTCAAAATGTAAAAGCATTTATATTCATTTTTAGACAATACTGGACCAATGTTTTAACTACAAAATGTGGATATATGTCCACAATATTGTGGAAAACACCGATTTTCTTTTTTTTTTTCATAGCAAATCAAACATTAGGATAATAATAATAATAATAATAATAATAATAATAATAATAATATTATTATTATTCTCTGGTCGACGCTACAGAGCACTGTGCATCAGAACAGCCCGGTTGAGATGCCACAATTTGTTCAAGAATTTTTGCTAAAAAAGGGAGATTTGAAATGGGACGATAGTTGTTTAGATTGTCCCGGTCAGAATCAGTCTCTTTTAAAAGTGGAGTAATAGCAGCCATTTTAAGAGAAGCAGGCACATTACCAGACATTAGAGATTCATTGATAATATCTAACATTATTATCTGTTATAATTTTTGTTCTGACCAAGTGTCATTTATAATTTTTACTTAAATCCATACATAATAACTCCAGTAAATCCAGAGACACTGACAATTTCCAAGTGGTCTCTTTTGCCACAGCTGTAGAATAATCCCCCTTAAAAGGGACAGTTCACACAGAAATGACAGTTTCCTCACATTTACTCATATTCGAGTGTTTCTAAAATTGCTGTTGACACAGAAACAGTTTCTTCCCTCAGGCAATCCATCTCATGAACACTTGATGATAGTAATTGTGAAACAAACATCACTACTTGCTATACACTTTTTATAAACATATACACTTCTATCAACCAATCACCATAACCACTGTCTTGTTAGTGTTCAGGCACAGAACATTTTAGGACATCCATTTTTTTATCTCTAAAATACAGTGTTCCAAGTGTGTAACAGCTGAAAGATCACCAGGTTTGGAGTGAATGTATATCTGAGTGTCATCAGCATAAAGGTGGTACTTTAGACTTAGGGATCCCAGGAGATGACCAAGAGGTGAAATGTACATGGAAAAGAATAGGGGCCTTAAAATCGATCCTTGGGGCACGCCAAATTTGACTGGGCCGGTGTTAGATTTAAGGCCTCTCATGTAGACATACTGAGAGCGGTTAGAGAGGAATGACTCAAACCACTTAAGAGCGGTGTCCGTGATACCAAAGACCAAAGATTTTCATTTGTGAAAGTAATATGGAGTGATCCACCGTGTCGAAGGCTGCGCTAATATCAAGAAGTATCATAAGTGATAGGCAGCCAGTGTCTGCAGCAAGAAGCAGATCAATTGTGACCTTCACCAAAGCTGTTTCTGTACTATGAAATTTGCGAAAGCCGGATTGGAGACGCTCAAACTGATTATTAATTGTGAGGTGTGTGTGCAGTTGAGATGCCACAATTCGTTCAAGAATTTTTGCTAAAAAAGGGAGATTTGAAATGGGATGATAGTTTAGATTGTCCCGGTCAGAATCATTCATTCATTCATTTTCTTTTCGGCTTAGTCCCTTTATTAATCTGGGGTCGCCACAGTGGAATGAACCGCCAACTTATCCAGCATATGTTTTACGCAGCGGATGCCCTTCCAGCCGCAACCCATCACTGGGAAACATCCATACACACTCATTCACACACACACACACACACACACTATGGACAATTTAGCTTACCCAATTCACCTATACCGCATGTCTTTGGAATTAGGGAAACCGGAGCACCCGGAGGAAATCGGGGAGCACATGCAAACTCCACACAGAAATGCCAACTGACCCAGCCGGGGTTTGAACCAGCGACCTTCTTGCTGTGAGGCGATTGTGCTAACCACTGCGCAACCGTGCTGCCCCGGTCAGAATCAGTCTCTTTTAAAATTGGAGTAATAGCAACCATTTTAAGAGAAGCAGGCACATTACCAGACATTAGAGATTCATTGATAATTCATTCATTCGTTTTCTTTTCGGCTTAGTCCCTTTATTAATCTGGGGCCGCCACAGCGGAATGAACCGCCAACTTATCCAGCATATGTTTTACGCAGCGGATGCCCTTCCAGCTGCAACCCATCACTGGGAAACATCCATGCACACTCATTCACACACATACACTACGGACAATTTAGCTTCCCCAATTCACCTATAGCGCATGTCTTTGGACTTGTGGGGAAACTGGAGCACCCGGAGGAAACCCACGCGAACACAGGGAGAACATGCAAACTCCACACAGAAATGACAACTGACCCAGCCGAGGCTCGAACCAGCAACCTTCTTGCTGTGAGGCGATTGTGCTACCCACTGCGAATAATCCCCCTTAAAAGGGACAGTTCACACAGAAATGATAGTTTCCTCACATTTACTCATATTCAAGTGTTTCTAAAATTGCTGTTTTGTTGAACACAAAACAAGATATTTTGAAGAACACGAAACAAAAAAAGAATATTTATGCGCATTTTGAATATGCGCATAAAAATCGGTTGATGGAAATGCCAAGATGGGCATAAAAAACGCATGCGCATGACTGAGTAGGATCAACTTTTTATTTAATAAGAAAAAATGTGCATAAACTATGATGGAAACACTTTTATCGAACAAATTCCAGTATAGTCATTAAAAAAGTCATGTGATTTTGTTATAAGAGATCATATAAATGTGTGTGAATGGACAAACCAGCAGGCTGAGCACATTGTGAAACATCTGAAATGTTGTTTTGGTCATTCTAAAACGCCGTACCCATTTCAGTATTAGTGTTATTATATTATTAATTACCTCCAGAATTGTTAAGAGCGTCTGCGCTCCGTGTCACACACCTTCAAACACAACCACGCGTTCATTGTGTGTTGGCATTTGTCTTTTGAGGTGCAAGTAATTTATTCAGTAAAGAAAAGCTTCACGCAGCTTCTCCTACCGCAGCAAATACTTTTTTTACTTTTGATATTTGGCGCCAGTTAATCAGGAAGTGAGGATTTTGCTCTCTTTGACTCATTGGATGGAAACGCTGCTTTATTCTCACATCTTTTATGCCATATTCCAGTTTTGCGCATACATTTAATTCGCATCTTTGGATGGAAACATAGCTATTGACATCCATAGTAGGAGCGGAAAAAAAAATACAATGGAAGTCAATGGCAAAGTTTTTTCCCAACAAGGGAAGAGTGAGTAAATTATCAGAATTTTCATTTTTGGGTGAACTATCCCTTTAACTTTGATTTCATTTATTCTTTCTATTTAATTAATGCTTGGGTGGCTCAGTGGTTAGCACTGTCGCCTCACAGCATGAAGGTCACTGGTTCAAATCCTGGCTGGACCAGTTGGTATTTCTGTGTGGATTTTTCTCCATATTGGCGTGGGTTACCTTCGGGTTCTCCAGTTTCCCCCACAGTCCAAAGACATGCGCTATAGGTGAATTGAAGAAACTATATTGGCCATAGTGTACGAGTGTGTCTGAATGTGAGAGTGCATGAGTATTTCCCAATACTGGGGTGCAGCTGGAAGGGCATCCACTGTGTAAAACATATGCCGGAATAGTTGGCGGTTCATTCTGGTGTGGCGACCTCTGATGATCAGAGACTAAGCCGAATGAATAATTAATGCTTTCTATGCTACTACTAAAGCTGCAGTTTTTGTTTCTCTGCTAATAAATATGGTTTACCTTAGTGGTGATGATGATGATGATGATGATAATGATGATGATGTGCATGTGTTTCTCAGGCTGTGTGTGTGTGTTTTTTTTGCTCACAGTTGGCAGCTCTGGGAATGCCTGCAAACAATATAGTTGATGAATTGAAGGAAGCCCGTCCGCTGACAGCTCCGAGCAACTAGATCTGGTTTTAGCATTAGATTTATGACCACTGCAACCTGCCAGTAAATATATTACAGCCTCTTACAAGACTAAATGCTGAGATGAAATTAAAACAGGACAATAGATGGGCACATCCACATAATTACTCGCAGCATTAAATCCTGCTTGGCTGTGCATTAACGATTCATTGTGCCTAATATCTTTTGTCCTCCAAGAGTTGTGGTTTTTTTTTGGTCCAAGCTAAATTTAATTTTGTCGATTATCTTTTGGAACGCGCCAGCATAGAGTCATCCTTTGGCTGCCTTCAGTACCATTAAAGCGGACAGATGGAATTGAAGTCCTTTGGGCCTGTAAAAGTAATTTCCTTACACCAGCTACTAATGTCATATCGTAATTTCTCCAACACATTAGTCTTGTGTAGTCAGACTTCGGGCTAAAGTGTGGTCCACCTTGCAGTTTATTCTGGCCAAGATGCTACTAACGCATAACACAACTATTCATTCATTTATTTTAATTTCGGCTTAGTCCCTTTATTAATCTGGGGTCGCCACAGCGGAATGAACCGCCAACTTATCCAGCATATGTTTTACGCTGCGGATGCCCTTCCAGCTGCAACCCATCACTGGGAAACATCCACACACACTCATTCACACACATACACTACGGACAATTTAGCTTACCCAATTCATCTATGCCGCATGTCTTTGGACTTGTGGGGGAAACCGGAGCACCCGGAGGAAACCCACGCCAACACGGGGAGAACATGTACACTCCACATAGAAATGCCAACTGACCCAGCCGAGGCTCGAACCAGCGACCTTCTTGCTGTGAGGCGATTGTGCTACCCACTGCACCACCGTGAGGCCCCATAACGCAACTAACTACTGGTCATTTTGTTTCCGGTTTAGGGATGAGGCAGGCAGGGTCAATTAATAGTTCACCCAAAAAACAAACTTATGGTGTGTTTCCAGTGGCATGATGGGAGTGCAGTGCAGCAAGCGTTCTTTAGTACATTCATATAGAACACCCACACAATGCATTATGGGATTGAAAGTGCCACGTAGAAAGTATTAAAGGTCCAAATGTTTTTGGACTTGTTGCTGGTAATAGTCTGGATGATCTTTTTCTTCTTTGGTCTGGAGCACACAGCCTTCGTTTCTCCCCAAAAATAGTGCTTCATCTGACCACAGTACATTGTTTACACTGTGTGATGGTCCATCCCAGATGCCTCCGAGCCCAGAGAAGTCGACGGCACTTCTGGACCAAGTAGCAAGTGTCCCAACTGTTCCAACTTTTTCTAATTTGGGGTTATATTTGCAAAGACTATTGCAATTTCTCCAACACATTAGTCTTGTTTAGTCAGACTTTGGGCTAAAGTATTGTCCACTCTGCAGTTAATTCTGGCCAAGATCCGACTAATGCGTAATGCAACTAACTTCAGGTCATTTTATTTAGGGATGAGTTTGTCAGGCTGGGTTAAAAGTATAGTTCACCCAAAAATGAAACTTATCGTGCATCCACAACACCAGCGAGAGTGTCAAAGTAGACGTTAGTAATAAGCTATGACAGGGGGTTTCAATCTTGGTCCTGGAGGGCCCGTGTCCTGCAGATTTTAGCTCCAACCCCAATCAGACACACCTGGGCTAGATCTTACTAGGCTTTCTAAAAACATCCTTGCAGGTGTGTTGAGGCAAGTTGGAGCTAAAATCTGCAGAATACCAGACCTCCAGGACAGAGTTTGAGAACCCCTGACCTATGACATGGTTTGGCGGAAACCTATCAGAATGTACTAGTCCAGTGTTTCTCAACCACGTTCCTGGAGGACCACCAGCTCCACTCAGCTCTTTTCCGTGTCTCCTTAACCAAACACACCTGATTCAGATCATCAGCTCATTAACAGAGACTGAAAGACCTGTAATGGGTGTGACAGACAAAGGAGACATGAGAAGATTTTAGAGAATGCAGTCCAATAAACTTAGGCTCAACCCCATTAGTTCCCAAGCAAAATAAAAGCAAAGGTTGATTATTGCTATGGCGATTGTATAGTTTGTAATGTAGGATGCGCACAAATTAACGTGAAGGCTGGTAAACGTCTTCTATAAACAACATGTTAAAATTAGACTAGCACAAAAAACTCTTATATAAGCCTTACACAAACAGCTTTTAATTGGTTTATTTCATTAGAAAACATGTAAACATGTTTGATCGTCAGGGTACCAGCGGCAGGGTGACTAGAGAGATGCTAACAGGGCGGCCAAAGGGAATTCTGATGCGTAAATTTGATCCTGGATCTTCCATGCTGTATAATGGTATTGGATAGTGGATAGTAGAAGCACATAAATCCGTGGTAAAACGAACCCATTCTCAAAATAAAAAGATTGAATATTTGATCATTTAAAATTGCTAAATTTCTTTATTGTTATGTATAAAAATGTTTGCATTTTTTTCTCTCTGATAGAAATTGTGCTTGTATTTGAAAATGTGCTTTAGAAAAACATTCAATATTTGCTGTGCTTTTGTCATTATATAAAAGTATGGCTTTTAAATAAGCCTGTACGTGTGTTAAAGAACACAGTGCTTCTCTTCATATTTATATAAATCACATGCTTTGTGGTTTAATAATTGCACTATGCCATTAATCATGATTTTGTTTGTTGTTTTCCAGAGTGAGAGTGTTTGACTTGCGGACTGGCTCGTCGGTGCTCTCATTATATGCTCATCACATGGGCGTCACAGCAGTCCAGGCAGATGATTGGAGGATTGTGAGTGGCGGAGGCGAGGGATTGGTCATTGTGTGGGAAATGAGGATAGGGGCCAAACTCTGGGAAATGCACAACAGGTGAGAGTGTTTGTTCAGTTTATTCATTCATTCATTTTCTTTTCTACTGATTTTCTAAATCTGACCCTCGTGGATATGAGATATGATAATCATACGTCAAAGAAGGCAGAGTTCCAGGTCATACCCATCAATTGTGTAATCCCCATGGACCAATGGTAGCTCAAAGGTGTTTAGGAGACAAAACAAACTCTCCAAAAAAGTTTGTTTTGGTGAGCTGTTTTGAACTGCCGAAACAAACTCAAAAGGAACTTTCGGTGAGTCCCAAATGAGATATATCACCGTCCGAAGGGTAGTTTAGAGTAAAGAAATCATGGCCGCCATATTGAAAACGAAGTGATCAAAACTGGCCTCTTCACAGGGCCCTTCGGAATGAAATGTTTTAAAAATACAACTGATGGACACTTCAGGAAATTATCCTTTGAACAGGGAAGCTGTTTGGTGTCACACACTGCACTCAATTCAGAAGAGCTCATCCCTATGCTCTAATCTCTTCAGAGGGACCCTCCAAAGGAATTAGGGTATAGGGACGAGCCCTTCTGAATGGAATCCACCCTTAGTTTTGGCTGGATTTTGTTTGAAATTATGTCATTTCAGTTCGTTCTTTGATTTCGTTTGAAGTATACAAAATAACAAAGCCTTTAATGTTGATGTCGTCCTGATGTTATTTTGTTTTTTAAAGCACTGATGACCCATGATTGTTATGTGTGTGTGTCTGTGTATGTGAACAGACACCCAGTTCGGCACATTCGGTTCAGCAGCAGCACTCTGGTGACGGCCAACATCCCTGATGAGAAGAGTCCCCGCGGGGCCTGCATCACAGATGATGACCTCACCGCTCACCGCAGGTACACACACGCATGCACGCACCCGCACACACACTACTGCATAACCTGTGGTCTGTGTTGCTGTGTTTCCAGTAGGTTTATGACGGTATCAGATTTTCTTTAATTACTGTATCATGATAAATGGTATTATAACGATATTGACTGAGCTGCAAAATAGGTTACTTTAAGAAAAAAATACTTGGTGTATTGCTTTATTGTATATACATGTTCAGAGTAAATAAATCATGTAAACAAATTACATTGCAAAAGGATGATAAAGTACAACAGGTAACACTTTACCACAAAGTCTCATTAGTAAACATTCTTTAATGCATTCAAATTGCCACTTAAAGTCTCCCTCTGAACATCAGGACTTCTCCGTCATTGGATGCAGACACTAAGCTTTTTTTTGCACTGCAACTAATGATCAACAGTATAAATGACAAATTTGACCTCTTCCCAACAGAGAAAACCTGCAACAATCAAGAATGCATGATTATATGCTGCTTTGTAATCCAAAAATGTCATTATAATGGAAGTCAATGGGGCAAAAACAGCCACAAACATCACAAAAGGGTAGCAAATTTAGCCCAGAATGTATTGTTGAGTTTATTTATTTTTTAATTTTCAAAGCATTTTCCCAAAATAAGTGTCAAAATAAGATTTACATAAGAAATACAGAGAAAGATGTGGCCCAATTAAGGCTCAAAATCACCACAGAGTGAATAAAAAAAACTACAGCACACACAAGGGTTAAATTGATTTGTTAGTAACACAAAACCATAAACAGTAATGGTCCTGTATGTTTATGACCATAAGAAAATGGGCAGCAACTGATGTGCTAGATTTGGATATTGCACTATAGTCAATAGTTTTGACTATTTTGACTGTAATGCAATAACGTGCTCCTTTCGTGAAGCTGCTTTGGAACGATAATTATTGTGAAAACTAAACTTGAAACTTGATATTTTGAAGAGCCCGTGATATCAATGTTGTGCATATTGTGCATTATCACGATACATTGACTTTTTGAATATCAGCATATGTCTAGTCTCCAGGATTCAGTGTGCCCTTGTGTTGTTTGTGCAGATACCGAGGACTGATCTGTCATTATGATTTCTCCATGGACTCGTCCAGTCAGGATCACGTTCTGCCCATCTGCAGGTCTAACTATATCGAGTCCTCCGGCTACAACTATAACATCGGCTTGTCCATGCCTTACGACACACTGAGCGGCCCTTAGACTGCATCCTCTACCTGGTGGGGGCCCTTGGATGACTGGTATTGCTACTTAAGGACGATCTGGGGTCATATCGCTTTAAAGTAATTTTAACAGTAATATTTTGTGTTTTATGGCCAGCTTAGATATACACATATGCTAATGAGCCATTTAAAAGACATGATTCTGATTCTAGATTTAGTTTTTTATTATATTGTGTCATTTTCTGTGCTTGTACATTTTAGTGTACAGTAATATTAGATCACCATTTAAGATGATGAAATACAAATGATGCAATATTAAGTTTTAATGGTTTCGTGTTATTTGCTGTGAATAATTCAACAGACAAAATACAGTCATTTACAAGTTTAAGATATTAATAGTATGATGTTTCTAAAATAGGGGTGTTAGTAGCCCTGTCACGATATCTATTGTTTGTTGTGCGATATATTGCACTAGAATATATTGCGATAAATGATAATATTGTCATTTTAAGATAATTTTATGCCACTCATTATATAGTGCCAGAATGACAGTATAATATCATCACGATGCAAGTACGCTCTTCCAAAGAACACATCATATTTTATTCTTAAGAATATTTCATTTTATTATAGTGATTTTAACAGTTTAATAATTAGCATTGGAATTAGAATGTGAAAACGCATATCCTAAATAAATATTAATGTTAACAAAAAAGTGCAATGTAAAAAAAGTAACAGAGGCTGTGATGTCTGCTACCACATCTATCTTCAGCTGTCAGGCCCCCATATGAAAATATACTATAGTAATTTATAGTAAACTCTATAGTGTTTTTTAACCATACTGACACTGACACCTCCAATAGAGATTGAGATGTTATGAATTCCTCCGGAGGACCTGAAACCTACAATTAATTTGTATATAAACGAAACATGGCAAAGGGAATGGGACAACTGCATAAATAATAAATTACATAAAATTAACCCGAAAATAAATGAAAGACACTTTGCACATTATAATTTTGAGAGCAGGCATGAACAAACTGTCTATAGTAGATGTCGAATTGGACATTCTAGGTTGCCTCATTTGTATTTACTGAATAACGAAGCACCACCTAACTGTAATTACAGCCAAGCTGATCTTACCATCAAACATATTTTGTTGGAATGTGGAAGTTTGAATACCATTAGACCAAATAATTATAAGGAGAGTACTTTGATGGATATTTTTAAAAAGGTACCACCAGGAAGAATCTTACTTTTTTTTAATCAAAAATTGAACTGAAAAATCATATTTAACTTATATATTTTTGTGTGAATTATTTATTTCTATTTTATATATTTGTCTAAGTAACTTTTTATTGTAATACGAATTAGTTTTTATCATAATATTTTATGTATATTCATTTTGAAAAAGCCATAAGTTGCTGATGTGGCAATAAATAAATAATGAATAAATACAAATGACATATAAATAATGAAAAAAATATATATAAATAAAGAGGAAAAAACTACCCCCAATCTTAATACAATTTTAATAAATCGATGAAATAAATGTTGATTTTCTGCAGCCATAACGTCATTCTTCAATGTCAGATGATTCTTCAGAAATCATTGCTGTTGAAAATATAAATAGTATCAAATTGAAGAAATATAAATAATGAAATCATTTTCTGTGCGTGTACATTTTAGTGTACAGTAATATTAGACCGCCATTTAAGATGATGAAATGCAGATGATGCAAAATTAAGTTTTGGTGGTTTCATGTTATTTGCAGTCAAATAGACAAAATCATGGAAAAATTGTATATATATATTAATAGTATTATGATTTTTTTTAAAAAGGTGTCTTACGCTCACCAAGGCAGCGTTTATTTGATGATTGTGAAATAATATTACAACTTAATTTTTAACTGAAAAATATTTTCAAATGTTACTTATTTTTGTCATTTAAAACCCTCAGTATTAATTATTTCATAAAAATAAATTTATTTGATCATTTACTATTTTAATATCGTATTTTATATTTTTTACATCTAAAACTTGTGTTCGAAATCACATCAGTCTTCAGAAATCATTAGTGTACAAATATAAATGATATAAAATACGATAATAAAATTAATTTATCTTAATAAAATAATTAATAAAAAATTTTTCAAAGCCATAATTTTTTCACGATTCTTCAGTAGTGAATGCTTTAAAAATGAAAATATCAAATAAAATCAAATATAAATAATAAAATAATTAGAGACAAAAAACTACCCACAAAATAAAATACCATAATAAGTTAATAAACAATATTTAGTTTTTTCAGCAATCATAACATCAGTCTTGAGTCATGTGATTCTTCAGAATTCACTGCTGTAAAAATATGAATATCAAATAAAATAAATATTAATAATAATAAAATTAATTCAACAAAAAAAAGAAATAAAATAACCCCTCAACTTAATTAATTAACCTAAAACCTAACCTAACTTTTATATACCCTAATTAATATACATTTAACATAATACTAGCTTATTAACACAATCATTTTTATTTTTCTATCTGGAAGCTGCATTCAAAATTGTTCAAAAATCTGAAGAACCACATTCATTCCATGAGGACGTTTTCCTAATTTGGCTCTAGCCTCAACCACAAACCCTTTGACCAAATATGGAATGGGCAGTATAACCGTGCATACACAAGATTCATCATTTCAGAGCGAAATACATGCACAACAGAAACCAATGCACATTTAAACTGTTACCGTTTAATCTCTTCAATCGAAAAGCGATTTAGTTACACTTGAGGATTTGAAATGACAATAATGTACAAAAATATCACTTTGATATATGCCATTGCTATACAAACTCCACACCCTGTTGTAATATACAGTACTGTATAGTAATAAATAACCTTGATGGAAGGAAGCCAGATGGATGGCATGTCACTGTAATAAGAGGACAAGAGCAGGAAAACACACTCTCCCTGTTGTTTTTCTGAAGTAAAAGATAAGATTACTGGATTCATTAACTCGGGGTGTGGAGTCTGTCTTTCAGCACTGCTTTGTTAAACCAAAGAAAACAGATTGTTGACTTTGTAAAAACTTCCTCCACTATAAAAGCTTGGAAAAAGTTTCATAGTTGCATAAAGGTCTAATAATATACTCATATAACCAGAATAACCAGGCTTCTCTGGGTTGATGAAGCTCCCTCAAATACACAGTGTAAAGTCTCTACAGTATATTTGATTTGTCCCTGAGGTTTGGACTATAAAATGTATTTCCCAGTGAATGCCAACGCTCACTAATATCAGAGAAAGTAAAATCAATACTTGAATCCATGAGGAGAAATGCTGCTCTGAAGCGGAAAGTACTCTTCATTTCCCACAATGCATCGGTCTGGTGTCCAAGTTCCAAAAGTGAACGTTCATCTTGGTCTCGATCTCGATGTCTTTTAATATCTGTGGGAGAGATGTTCAGATGTGAGGTGTGTGTGTCTTTTAAAGGAGATATATGTAGGGATGTATTGTGTATTTACTGCTTTCGTTATTGGCATTTTTAATTGTTTGTAAAAAACTCGATCTTTACCACAACGGACCGGTACATCGTTGTGGTCCGTTGTGGTAAAGAAGGAGCTGAGCCGAAAGGCAAAGCTCTCGATTTACCGGTCAATCTACGTTCCTACTCTCACCTATGGTCATGAGCTTTGGGTCATGACCGAAAGGACAAGATCTCGGATACAGGCGGCCGAAATGAGTTTCCTTCGCAGGGTGGCAGGGCGCACCCTTATAGATAGGGTGAGGAGCTCTGTCACCCGGGAGAGGCTCGGAGTAGAGCCGCTGCTCCTCCACATCGAGAGAAGTCAGCTGAGGTGGCTCGGGCATCTGTTTCGCATGCCTCCTGGACGCCTACCTAGGGAGGTGTTCCAGGCATGTCCCACCGGGAAGAGGCCTCGGGGAAGACCCAGGACACGCTGGAGAGACTATGTCTCTCGGCTGGCCTGGGAACGCCTCGGGATCCCCTCGGAGGAGCTGGAGGAAGTGTCTGGGGAGAGGGAAGTCTGGGGTTCTCTCCTAAGACTGCTACCCCCGCGACCCGGCCCCGGATAAGCGGTTTAAAATGAATGAATGAATGAAAACTCGATCTTCCCCAACTTCTTAGGTTTTCTATGAAAGCGAGTAGAATAGACTGCTTTTTATGTTTTTGTTGGTAAAATGAAATATTTTAGACTATGAGAACACACGAAACAAATGATTATAAAAGGTCAGGATAAGGCAGAATTGTGGAATTATTTGTGCCAATAAAAATGAATGCAACTTTTTCCAGAAAAGATCAAAATACAAAAGAACAAAAACTCATTTACTTCTTTACTTCCAAATGTAATTCTTTTAACAACTTTCAAAGATGTGTTTCCACAAATCATGAATTATGAACTTGATTATGAATTATGTGGTTATGAAAGGGATTTTTGCTTACCCTTTGCAAATTTTCATCCGCTATTTTGCTACAAAGCTCTCGAAGGGGTGGGGTTAATGGTTAATGGCAGTGTACTCTGATTGGCTATTAAAAAATTGTATCTGTGCCAATAAAAATGAATGCAACTTTTCCAGAAAAAAATCAAAATACACCTTTTATAAAAAGAAGAAAATAATGCTACAAAAAAAGATAATAAAAAATAAATAAACTTGGTCACAAAACAATTGCACAAATCATGAATTATGAATGTGAATGAAGAATTTAGATGAGTTTTTACAAATTTGCACACAAATGCTACCACACAGTGGGCGGAGCCACAGTCACTCCAGCTGGCAGTGACTTCACGTGCACACCCTCTATATATAGGCCGAATTATCATACAGTACCAACCTGCATAAACTGTTCAAAGGTGATTCCTTCATAAAATTCATCAGGACCCTAAAGCAAAAAAACAAACAAAAAGTCCATCAAGATCAACAGGTATCAATGCCATCAGACTTGTAAAAGGACCATATTTCAATGTCAGTGGCCCTCAGATGAATGTACATTGATGGACCGTACCATCTGACCCACTGTGACACTGGCCACCTCCAGCATTGCAGCGTCTGAAATGGCTTTGGCTGTTTCTGCTTCTATGGTTTCATAACTGGACAGAAGCTCCTCCACCACCTACAGTCACAAAAACGGGCATATTTACAGACATTGTGCAAATTAAAGAACACATAATGAATCGCACAATCTGCCGAGAGTAGCACAGTTTCACTCACTCACTCACTCACTCACTCTCCTTCAGCTTAGACCCTGATTCATCAGGTTTCACCACAGTGGAATGAACCACCAATTACTCTGGTATATGTTTTTACTCTGGTATATGTTTTTACCCAGCACCGCTAGTAATACTAATACAACTAATATTGCCATTTTGCATAAAACAACAAAATCAGTGTCATGTTTTCAGGCATGCTTATTTTCATTTGTATACAGCACAAAAACCAACGATTTAACTTCAGAGGGGTTATGGAAGCATTTAAAGATTGGGATTGTTATATTCATTCATTTATTCATTTCCTTTTCGGCTTAGTCCCTGTATTAATCAGGGGTCGCAACTGCCAACTTATCCAGCATATGTTTTACGCAGCGGATGCTCTTCCAGCTGCAACCCAACACTGGAAAACACTCATACACTCTTGCATTCACACACATACACTATGGCCAATTTAGTTTATTCAATTCACCTGTGGACTGTGTGGGAAACCGGAGCACCCGGACGAACACGGGGAGAACATGCAAACTCCACACAGAAATGCCAACTGACCCAGCTGGGGCTCAAACCAGCGACCTCATTGCTGTGAGGCGATCGTGCTACCCACTGCGCCACTGTGACGCACTGGGATTGTTATATTACATTTTGAATACTTTTTTTATATCACATTTACATGTGTATAATATGATTAGTTACTTTATTTGGAGTACGCGATTATAAATAATTAATGCCATAGATTCTGGTTAATTTATTTTAGATTTAGAAGAAATAAACAGCACGGTGGCTCAGTGGTTAGCACTGTCGCCTCAGAGCAGGATGGTTGCTGGTTCGAGTCCTTGCAGTTGGCATTTCTGTGTGGAGTTTATGGCTGGAAGGGCATCCGCTGCGTAAAACATATGCCAGGTTCATGGCCATGTAAATTCATTTGTGATCAATGCTTCTGAATTTGGGGACAAAAAAAGGTTAGATCAAACAGAATCGAAAAAAGTAAACCAAAAGTAGTCGGAATATTTAATCTTTAAAACAAACAAACAAAAAAGATGAATACACATGTTTAATCTATACTAAAGCCCAGCTCACAATGTGCGATTTTTAATAATCTTTTACGATTGTAGACTATATGAACATGATCACGTGTTATGCTCTGATTGCGTAATCAGGTTTAGCGCTCCTATTGATTTTTGGTTTGACGTTTTAAATCTTCTGACACTGCCAGCATTTTGTCATGCTTTAATCACTTGAGGAAAAATTAGGAACAATTATTAATTGGCTGTCAGTAAACATACCAAACAAGCAATCAAAGACTCAGATTTTGTGTGTGTGTGTGTGTGTGTGTGTGTGTGTGTGTGTGTGCACGTGAGCGTCATTGTGTGTGAATCATCGCTTTAGAAAGGCTTAAATTAACTCCACAACAAATATATCAAATAACCGTTGTGAAAGTTCTTACTGTAGTAAGGGAGATCTGCTTCATTCTTGTCTGTCACTGAGCTCTTTGTCTAAGTGAAGGCTATGGCTGTGACAAGCACATGGGAACGGTGGGCGGGGAAACCAGCTCATTAGCATTAAAGGCACAGGCAACAAAAACAGCTACAATGTCCGAACAGCTCACATTTCCCAGATTTAAAAAGTTATAATAAATAATATGAGTATTTTGAGCTGAATCTTTAAAAATAGTTAAAATTGGTGCCCTTTTTAAATCCATTTCTTTCATTTTCTTTTCAGCTTAGTCCCTTTATAAATCTGGGGTCACCACAGCGGAATGAACCGCCAACTTATCCAGCATATGTTTTACGCAGCAGATGCCCTTCCAGCTGCAACCCATCACTGGGAAACATCCATACACACTCATTCACACACATACACTACGGACAATTTAGCTTTCCCAATTCACCTGTACTGCATGTCTTTGGAATTGTGGGGAAAACCGGAGCACCCGGAGGAAACCCACGCGAACACGGGGAGAACATGCAAACTCCACACAGAAATGCCAACTGACCCAGCCAGGGCTCGAACCAGCGACCTTCTTGCTGTGAGGCGATTGTGGTACCCACTGCGCCACCGTGCTAATGTTTTGATTTAGTGGCTAATTCATATGAATTGATATGATCTCAGTCATACATTTAAGTACGATTTGCTCATCCCAATGATGGTTGGGTTTAGGGGTGGGGTTTGAGGACCAAAATTGTACATTTTTGTGCTAATTTAATCAGAAGAATTAGCCATTTTTCTGACAATACGTAAAATAGTTTGACTTCCCTGCAGGATCAGGCTGGTTTAAACATTTATATAAAGGAAGAAGGTAAATGATTCTTACGCGTCTGTATTCGTCCAGTGTGATGACGCCGTCGTTGTCAGTGTCATGCATGTTGAACAGAACTACAGAGAAGAAAATATGACCTTCCGTCAATATGTTTTGTGGTGGACAATCAAAACAACAAACAAACGTACAGTTAAGAGGAAATACCCCATTTCTCGAAAACGTGTCAATCGAATATTTGTCAAATGCAATAAAATTGGATGATTTGTTGATTCTCTTTAACATATTTAATTGACAGACGTACAAAGAAAATATTTATTTAAAAAACAAATAAAATATTAGCAATATCATTCATTCATTTTCCTTCGGCTTAGTCTCTACTTCAGAGGTCGCAACCCAGTATTGGGAAACACACATACACACTCCACACACACTACGGACAATTTAGCTTACCCAATTCACCTATAGCGCATGTCTTTGGAATGTGGGGTAAACCGGAGCACCCGGAGGAAACCTACACGAACACGAGGGGAGAACATGCAAACTCCACACAGAAATGCCAACTGACCCAGCCGGGACTCAAACCAGCGACCTTCTTGCTATGTGGTGACTGTGCTAACCACTGACCCACCATGCCGCCCAAATATTAGCAATATTAATATTGTAATATAAACGTAAGGTTGTTAAACATGTCTCAACTCTTTTTTTTATAGTTTGTTGCAGCCATTAAAATCAAAATGTGTTCATATTTGCAAATACTATTTATTGTTGTAATGAAAACCTTTTCTTTGTACATTTGTCAACTAAATAAAGGTTAAAAAGAATCAACATATTCATGATTTTATTGCATATTACACAAATGTCCTAACTTTTCGTAATAGTTGTTGTATAAGTTGTTGTAAAGTGAACTTAAATAGTCTCTAAAAGGAGAATAAATATTCAAAGGGACACATTTAGTGAAGCCTAAATTCTGTTTGGATAATTTAGATTGTATCCATCATGTCAAAGCATGTTAAAATTGCAGAAACATTAAAGGGGACTCATGTTGTAAACCTTAACATTTGTTTAGATGTTTTAGATTACATGTATCCTGTCACAACATGTTAAAGTCACAGCGAAAATCTGCAGAGCTTCAAATGTTATCAGCTAGATCAAAAAGCGCGATGGAGAGAGTTTCCTCACAGCGAAGTTTCTCCTCCTTGATGGTTTTGTTTTTGTCCTCAGCGGTGCGTGGTTTTGGGGGTCTGAAGACGGACAGAACCGTGACGAATTCCTCAAAACCAATCTCCTGCAGACAACCCTTCTCTTTCTGACCCAAATTCCTGGGGAACACACAGATATCGACAGTTTTATTTTTATATAACCAGCAAAACATTTTCATCTCAGTTTTTAGTGTTTATTTAAAACCAGACTAATCTTTTATTATTTTTTATTAGTCTGTTTTAGATGACACAGTTGAAGACATAAAATGAGACAAATCTTTTTTTATTGTATTATTTTGTTTTTGTTTAATTCAATAAAATTTTTGTTCATTTAATTCCCCGCAGGGTTAGGTGACAGGATTGAAGACATAACACAGGACAAATCTTTATTATTTTGTTTTGTTTAATTGAATTTAACTTGTAATTTTATTTGACTCTCCACAGTGTTTTTAGTGGTTTAGATGACGTAGTTAAAGACAGAACCAGACAAATCTTTTTTATTTTATTATTTTGTTTTAATTTAATTTAGTTTTTGTTCATTTTATTCCCCGCAGTCTGTCTTTAGCGGTTAGGTAACAGGATTGAAGACATAAAAAGAGACAAATATTTTTTATTTTATTGTTTAATTTAGTTTAATTTAATTTTTTATTCCCCACAGTAGCTGTTTAGATGACACAGTTGAAGACAAAAAAACGAGACAAATGTTTTTTATCTTATTATTTTGTTTCATTTAATTGTATGGGCGTCACGGTGGTGCAGTGGGTAGCCCGATTGCCTCACAGCAAGAAGGTCACTGGTTCGAGCCTCGGCTGGGTCAGTTGGCATTTCTGTGTGGAGTTTGCATGTTCTCCCCGTGTTTGTGTGGGTTTCCTCCAGGTGCTCCGGTTTCCCCCACAAGTCCAAAACATGCGGTAAAGGTGAATTGGGTAATTAAGCTAAATTGTCCATAGTGTATGTGTGTGAATGAGTGTGTGGATGTTTCCCAGTGATGGGTTGCAGCTGGAAGGGCATCCACTGCGTAAAACATATGCTGGATAAGTTGGCGGTTCATTCCGCTGTGGCGACCCCAGATTAATAAAGGGACTAAGCCGAAAAGAAAATGAATGAATGAATAATTTTATTAAATTTTTTCTTTTATTTTATTCCCCACAGTGTTCATTCATTCATTCATTCATTTTCTTTTCAGCTTAGTCCCTTTATTAATCTTGGGTCGCCACAGCGGAATGAACCGCCAACTTATCCAGCATATGTTTTATGCAGCGAATGCCCTTCCAGCCGCAACCCATCCCTGGGAAACATCCATACATCCATTCACACTCATACACTATGGACAATTTAGCTTACCCAATTCACCTATACCGCATGTCTTTGGACTTGTGGGGGAAACCGGAGCACCTGGAGGAAACCCACGCCAACACGGGGAGAACATGCAAACTCCACACAGAAATTGCAAATGACCCAGTTGAGGCTCGAACCAGCGGCCTTCTTGCTGTGAGGCGATCGTGCTACCCACTGCGCCACCGTGAGGCCCCTCCCCACAATGTTATTAGCGATTTAGATGACACGGTTGAAGACAAAAAAAAAACGAGACAAATGTTTTTTGTTTTATTATTTTGTTTTGTTTAATTTAATTTAATAAAAAAAAATTTCCCACAGTCTGTTTTTAGTGGTTTAGATGACACGGTTGAAGACAAAAAACGAGACAAATATTTTTTTATTTTATTATTTTATTTTATTCCCCACAGTCTGTTATTAGCAGTTAAGATTGAATTGCTCACACGTGTCAAATCCAGTTCCTGGAGGGCCGCAGCTCTGCACAGTTTAGTTCCAACCCTGCTCCAACACACTTACCTGTAGGTTTTAAACAAGCCCAAAGGACTCGATTAGTTTGATCAGGCGTGTTTAATTAGGGTTGGAGCTAAACTGTGCAGAGCTGCGGCCCTCCAGCAACTGGATTTGACACCTGTAGCTGAAGACAAAGATATTAGCCCTCCTGTGAAATTTTGATTCTGTTTCATATATTTCCCAAGTGCTGTTTGACGGAGACACTTTTTTTTTTTTCAACATATTTTTCAACACTAGTTTTAATAGCTAATTTCTAATAACTAATTCAGCTTGTCTTTGCCATGTTTTACAGTCCAGGTTTTAAATGTCTCCCTAAAATCAAACACACAGCTATGCAGTCTCTATTAAGCTGATGATTTCAGTCAGGTGTTTGATTAGAAACACAGAGAGGAGTGTGCAGATGATGTCAGGAAACACTGCAGTGAACTTCTTTCTGAGGTAGGTTTGTTCATTCATTCATATTTTTGGCGTTTAAAAGCTTTCTAACATCAGTATACATTAAACAAAATGCAGTTTAGTGGCAAACTCAACTCTGACCAGGAGCTTGCTGTTTATTCATTCTGATTTGAGAATACCTTCATGTTAAATAGTATTGATCTTATTCTTGGCGTACGAGCAGGTTCAGCCCTTGGAATCTCCTTGGCTCGAGATTTCCGGTCTCATTGACTTTAATTGATTTTTTTTAGATTTGAAAAATTCCTCATTAAGCTGCTCGATGCTGCAAACTGACATTTTTTTTATTATATTATTCTACTTTTTATGTAAAGTCATGAACACACTTGTTTGCAAAGCAAGTACTTTGCCCGATTTCTGCCATTTATTATTCCTAGTCAGTATTTCACAGGCAACTGAAACAAAAGTTCTAAAACAATCACCAAAAAAATCTAGCACACTTTCACATTGCAGGATAATACTACAAGTGTGCTATCAAACAATATGCAAAAATAAAATGTGAATAACTGTTATAATATTTAAAGGTTTAATTTTATGATAACTTCATTTGTATATGTTCATATGTTTTTAAGCTATTCATTTGAGAAAAGGCTAATGTACACATTTAAATGTATAACAGGACAATTTATCAAATCTTAAACATTAACATGATTACAAAATAGTTTTTTATTCTCCTTCTTCTACTCACCTTTTGTCAAAGAAGGCCTCGATGATCTGCCTCTTGATTGGATTGAGGGCCAGATTAGTTAGGTTCTCAAGATGTTCACGTCTAGAATTGACCAAAAAAATCGAATTATTATTATTATTATTCTTTTCAAAAGTATAGATTCAGTAATAAAGCATGACTCACATATTGCTATAAAACAGAACTTGCGGTTTTTATATAAACATGCAGCATTGTTTTGGTTTGTTTGTTAAATAGCATGTTCAAATTCAAAGTGTAGCTCAGAAAAGTTGCATAAAGTCATCATTTGCATACCAACAAATACAAGAATCAAGTATCAATATGTGATAGATGACAAAACAAGGCAGCTGGGCCTTTTTTCTTTTTAGGCATTGTTTTCGTCTATTGCTAACACTTAAGTGTTTCTTTTGTTAAATATGAAAGTCAGGTAGTTGCTGACACTTTTATTTCAGTATTTGTTGATGTACTTCAGACTGAAATGGAATATTGAGCAGGGGACGGGGCTTTCTTTGTGCATCATTCCCTCATAGCAAACGAATGGTAAAAGATTTGTGGTTAAGTATATTGTGGCTGAAGTGTCAAACTGATTGTAGATTGCCCAAACAAACTTTATTTTTTCAATGAATTAACTTGCACAGATCAATTGTTCACCTAAAGAATAACATTGTGCACTAGCAAAATAAACATGGCTGATTTTGATTTCTCAAGATGAGTTTTTCTTCTTCTTCTGCGAGGAGCACTAAATCTTCTCTTCAGCAGCTCTTACATAAACCAGACTGCATGGTTTAATTCATATCTATGTATTGAAGAGTTTTACAGAGGGATATGTTCATATATACATTCATAATGGCATTTTATTCTACAAAAAAAGTTATATTTATTTTATATTATATCTTTGCTGTATTTTATGAATTATGGAGTAAAAACATTTGACTAACAAAGAAAACAACCATTTTTGAACATGACTTGGTCCAATGTTTAGATTTTGTTGTAGAAATGTATGCAAATGAGCACATATTTAATGAATGCATTATTTGCATATTCATTCATTCATTCATTTTCTTTTCGGCTTAGTCCCTTTATTAATCTGGGGTCGCCACAGCGGAATGAACCGCCAACTTATCCAGCATATGTTTTTATGCAGCAGATGCCCTTCCAGCTGCAACCCATCACTGGGAAACATCCATACACACTCATTCACACACATACACTACGGACAATTTAGCTTACCCAATTCACCTGTACTGCATGTCTTTGGAATTGTGGGGAACACCCGGAGGAAACCAACGCGAACACGAGGAGAACATGCAAACTCCACACAGAAATGCCAACTGACCCAGCTGGGGCTCGAACCAGCGACCTTCTTGCTGTGAGGCGATTGTGCTACCCACTGCGCCACCGTGCTGCATTATTTGCATATTTTAAGTACATTTTATAGAACTAGTAATGCAACAAAGTTTGTAAGTCTTCATGTGATCAATCAACTGTGGAACTGGTAATGATTATTGGTAAGGCTGTGCAATATGACAATATGGATCATATGGACAAAACAAGAAGTCTGTAACTTCACATTAAGCTCTACTGTTTATTTCGGGGTGTCACAAAATACACTTAACAGTTGTTCATTATTTATTTGAGGGCAATATTACACGCCATCACGGGATGCAGACAGAAACATGAATAACAGCATCATGAGAAAGCAACTAAATTGAAAGTACATTTGCATTTAAATTTCTTTCTTTTTTTATGTTGGACCTGTAAACATAAGTTTTTGAAGTTTTACATTGTATCAATATTTATTTATTAATGAGTACATTTCTGAGTATATACTTTAAAATGTAAAACATTAGTCTTTACATGTGGTCTATATAAATATATATGCTAATAACTGACTGAATGTACAGAAAAGGTACTACATTGTGATATACAGTTGAAGTCAAAAATATTAGCCCTATTAGCTCCTGTGATGAATATTACATACTTCCCAAATGATGTTTAAAAGAGCAAGGAATATTTTACAGTATTTCCTATAATATATTTTCTGCTGGAGAAAGTCTTATTTGTTTTATTTTGGCTAGAATAAAAGCAGTTTTATTTAATTATTTAATTATTTATTTATTTATTTATTACTATCAATATTCAATATTATTAGCCCCCCTAAGCATTCCCCCGCCCCCACTGGCTACAGAACAAACCATTGTCCTTTAAATTGCTTTAAGCTAAATACTAATATCTTAAAAATATCTAGTAAAATATGTTATAGCAAAGATTAAAGAAATCAGTTATTATAAATGTTTAGAAATGAGTTGGAAAAAAAGAAATCTCTCCGTAAAACAAATTGGGGGAAAAATATTTAAAAATTTATTTAACAGGAGAGCTCAATAATTTTGACTTTAACTGTATATTATCATAATATAAGATTACTTGTAACATAAGAATTTTGTCATATCGCCCTAATTATTATTATTTTATTTTTTTTGTACTCTATTTACCTGCGGTGTCTTGCCTTAAAGTGAGATCTGTACTGTACCTTAAAGTGTCTTCATCTTGAGTTAGGTACTGGAATCTGCTGTGGAGGTTTCTAATCTGCTCTGTGGAAACTAAATGGAGAAAGAGATGGAAAGGTTTGAATTAACACCATAAAATCAGTGAGAATTTGTGTGTGGAGTGAAAGCTGAACTCATAAAAAGAGTATCTTTTGTTTTATTTCATTAGGCACATTTAATTCTGGCCTCAGATTCTAGAACAGGTGTCCTCCATGTACAACACTGTCCACACCAGCAATGCAAACTCTATTTATAGACATCAGTCAAACAATCCCCGGTCTTATGACAGCTGTCACCAAACCAAAACACTTCACTGTCTGGAATTTGTATTATTATTATTGCTCATACAGTGTGCATTTGTTATGCAAGAGAATACTGATTGAGATTTGCAACTTTAAAATTGTCAGGTCTAATTTTTTTAAATTATGTGTGAATTGTACTATTAAATATTTGTTTTACTGTACACAATCAATAACTATAAAATACTGTGTATATGGTAGATATATTAATAATCTAAAATTGCTTAATGCAAGTAGACTAGTTTGTTTTAATTCATTGTTTATTCATAAAATTAATTAATTTAACAAAAAAATATATATAAATAAATTATATGTGTAATAATATATTAGAAACCTAGTTAACAATTCAATTATTAAAATAGAAATGTAATAAATTAATTTTAAGAATTTTTCATTTTATCATGTTTCAGTGTTTTTGTTTATATATTTATTTGTAATTTATTTATATATGTATGTATATGTAATTTTGTTACCTTTTTCATGCGTTTCATTTTAACTGTTTAATTGATTTTATTTATGATACGCTGCAGTTTCCCTTCACAAGTCTCCTGTTAAATGATAGGCTAGATCACACATGCACACAAAAGTGAAAAGAAAAACCAGTAAAACCAGAAAAACTAAAAAAAAATAAGCCTTACAATTTTGTCCTAAAGCTATTTGAACACCTCTCCATACATTTCTGAGATTTTTGGTATGATTTGCTCTGTGCAAATGTTTAGAATAAGCCACATTCATAGATGCCTGGCAAATAAATACAGTGTCAAGAATCTTCAGACATGCTTTTGCATTCCAGCTGAGACGCTTCGGGTTTATGGGTGTTTGTGTTGGCCGTTTATGAATTTCCATGATGCATTTGAATATATACGTTTTTGTTACAGTCAATGACACAAGCGTCAACACTTTTTATAATAACTTTTAAGAAATTAACAAACATTACACACTGCTTAATGAGTGAGCAGTTCATGTACATTTAGATTGAAATAAAATCATTTCGTTTGACATTTGAGTACAAAAATCTACTTTTAATATGTCACGTACTGTATGCTATTAAGATATTTTTATATTACTGTTAATAAAATAAATGTGTATATAAAAAGTAAAGGGTACAATGTTTAAAATAATTTCTTTGCAAAAAATAATATCCCATTGTCATTTAGCGTAACAGACTTATGTGTAAAAAAAGAGAGAGAAGAAAAAAAAGCATATTTATTCTGATTTAAAGATTAATACGTTTTATTTTGTAGCCTAAATGACAAAAAAAGCCTTGCTATCAGGATAATGGCAAAGTACAAATACTTAAAATGACAACAAATGCAGGAATTTTGGTGCTGCACTGTCATCCTTAAATGTATTTAAATGTCATCATATGATTCTTCTTTTAAATATACCTGACAAATTTATATATAGTAAACAATTTTTACACTTAATGACATTGTAGTGGTATAATGTACACACATAGACTCAGAAACAAAGGTACAAAACCTGTCAATGGGGCAGTACCTTTTCAAAAAAGTACACTTTGAACCTATGAGGTCCACATTTGTACATTGGATGTGATTAATTAGTACCTAAAAGTACAAATGTGAGCCACATGGTACCTTAAAATACAAAAGTGTACCTTTTAAGGTATCAATGTAGACTTCAGTGACAGGTTTTGTGTTTATTTCTGAGTGTACCAAACTTTGTTCTACTTACAAATTGGTATTGTGAAAAAAGACGTACCAAGAAACCGTCATTTATAAACAATATTGTAAACGCAGCTAGATAAACGTAACTAGCCTATCTGTCTACGTAAGTTATGTCGTTTCACAGATACTCACTGCCGGTTTTATCAGCCAGATCTTGGTACATCTGAGCTCGTCCTCCTGACTGGGCAGCTCCCATGTTAAATTCCGGAAGAGAGCAGAAACACCACCGTGTGATGAAGAAAACGATCTGAAACTAAACTTTCTCAACGTGCGCTCAGACTTTAAGAGTGAAGCTCCGCCCCGCTCATTAAATATGCAAATAAGCGTCGGCGACACACCCGTGCCTGTCTGGCAACTTTTTGGACAGAGAAAGTCAAATGTTTTTACTATCATCAATACAACACTTGAAAACATCCTGGCTTTGTCATAGCAGACATTCGGGGGGGTCAATGGTTAAATAACTTATGTTTAAATGACGTTTATTCATTTAGTGGATGCGACTATTCAAAGCGACTTCCAAATGAGGATAAAAGAAACACTTCAGATCACCAGAGAGCAGCAATATTGTGTATATTTATGTAGTTCAATATTAAAATATCAATTCATAAGTTAAAGTTCTGTAATAAAAAATTAATTAAAATACATTTATTAATCACAAATCTTAATATTGGCTAAACGTAGCACTTAGTTAAACGCTTTTACTCTTAATTGTCATGAATGGATTGCAATGCACATAATGTTTTCATGATATTCACTTTCTGCAGTCAGAGAAAGCACTGAGGTTCAGCTTTGCAGATGCTTATATTTGCATTATCAATATTTGAGGTTGTGTGACTGAAAGAGAATTAAAGTGAATGCAAACACACTCCTTTGCTTTGGATACAAGAAAGCCACCAACCGACTTGTTTGCATTATCACACTTCAGTTGCATGTGTTCTGTCCATATTTAAAGCATATTGTTATCTGTATATTGCCATTGGGGCAGCACGGTGGCGCAGTGGATAGCGCTTTCGCCTCACAGCAAGAAGGTCGCTGGTTCGAGCCTCGGCTGGGTCAGTTGGCATTTCTGTGTGGAGTTTGCATGTTCTCCCCGTGTTCACGTGGGTTTCCTCCGGGTGCTCCGGTTTCCCCCACAGTCCAAAGACATGCGGTACAGGTGAGTTGGGTTAGCTAAATGTGTATGAGTGTGAATAGGTGTGTATGTGTGTTCCCCAGTGATGGGTTGCAGCTGGAAGGGCATCCGCTGCATAAAACATATGCTGGATAAGTTGGCGGTTCATTCCGCTGTGGCGACCCCAGATTAATAAAGGGAATAAGCCGAAAAGAAAAGGAATGAATGAATGAATATTGCCATTGTTATGGAAATTCATTTATATACCTTTTATAGGCATTATAAAGTCTGTTCTTCTTTTCTTTTTCTATGTCTATATTACACAGTTAAGCTATACGTGAACACTTTAGCGTCTGTTTATCATAAAACAAGATTGTAATCCATGTATGGTGACCTATG
>CAIGQW010053352.1:3827682-3852422 GCA_903798125.1 Danio choprae
TATATATATAATATAGTGCTGGAAAATTAATTCAATATTAATACAAAAATAAATATATAGAGAGTATAATACATTTTGTAAATATAAGCAGAAATAAATAACTGGACCAACAGTATAGGGCTTCTTCTTTTATTGTGATTCATTCTCTTATATTCTCAATACTTTTGTATTTACAACCACTACGAGCCAAGAACTCCTCGAGCACTCGTTCTCCAGGTTTCATTTCGATAATTCTGAAGTAAACATTACAAAATATTTCAAGGTGACAGTGTCAGACATTATTCCTCACGTGAAGTGTGTGTTTATTAACATATTAGTGCATTAGTTCAGCTATTAATGATGGCCTGACGTTGGTCATCAACACATTTAACTGAATATTCAGACCCTCTGTAGTGTGAGTTTATATAGACTATACATCTAGAGTAAGTTTTGTATCTGCACGAATACTGTAACTTAATTTGTACGAATACTGTAACATCATTTGTACACCACTCAAAAACAACACTCATAGTTTCTTTCAGCTCAGGATACATTTGCAGCTCTGGGTCCAAATTGTCTGGGAAACTGATCTAGGACCATCATTTAACAAATTAGTGAAAAACTATGACTAAAGACTCCACTACTTTTTGGAAATGGGCTCATTTAACAGCTATCCTAGAGTTAAACAATTGAGTTTTACCATTTTTGAATCCATTCAGCCCATCACCGATCTGTCGGGAACACTTTTAGCTTAGCTTAGCATAGACCATTGAATCGGATTAGACCATTAGCATCTTGCTAAAAATTCATTTTCCTATTGAAAGATTGACTCTTCTGTAATCGTGGACTAAGACCAACATTAATATTATTGCGCTTGCTGCAGCCATGGTACGGCAACAACATTTCTTGATTATTAGACTCGTTTATTTACATTACATACATTTCTTGTTCCTAGACATATCAGACTAGAAAATGGCACCTTTTCATTTTCATTGTCTTAGTACATGATGTAACTACAGAAGAGTCAAGCTTTAAATAAAAAAAAATCATAGAAACTATTTGAACATTTTGAGCGAGATGCTAATGGTCTAATCCATTTCAATGATCTATGCTAAGCTAAGCTAAAAGTGCTCCCGATAGACCCAAAGATCGGCTGAATGAAAAAAATTGGTAAAACTCAACTGTTTAACTCTAGGGGAGCTTTAAAATTAGTCTAAATCCAAGAAGCTTTAAAGTGTTGATTTTAAAGGGACAGTTCATCCAAAAATGAAAAATTACTTGCCCTCAAAAAGTTCTAAGTTTTCACGAGTTTGTTTTTTCTTTCTGCGAACATGTTTGAGTTTCTTTCTTTCTGATGAACACAAAAGAAGATACTTTGAAGAATGGTGAAAACCAGTAGCCATTAACATGCATAGAAGAAAACAAAAAACACTGTGGAAGTCAATGGCTGCTGATTTTCAACATTCTTCAAAGTAACTTCTTTTGTGTTCATGGAGGCTGAGTATATAATGACATGGATTTTCATTTTTGGGTGAACTGTGCCTTTAAAAATGCCTTCAATTATGAAATCGGGTCTCCTATTAGATGTTCTGATGAAAGAAAGTGGATATGTTCTGCATTTATTCTCACTGTAAAAAAAATGCCAGGTTCAACGCAATCGATTTGTGTTGGGGCAACATGAAGGAATTAAGTTAGCTTATTAGTTTTTACAAATGTAAGTGGATTAAATGTAAAACAACTGAGTTGTCCCAGAAAAAAAACCTCAAGAATTGTTTCTGCTCATTTTAGATAAGTAGTTTGAACAAACAGCAAACATAATTTTTTGAGTGCTGGTCTAGGGATCTAACAGATCGTGGTCCTGGAAGTTGGCGGTGGGCTCTGGTGACTGGCCTGAGTTTGGGGTGAGACTGTGGTAAAGCTCCTCTACTGTCCTGTGGGTTTTGCACATGTCTTCTGGGTATCGCGCTTGCAGCTCTTCATTAGAGATGTAGTGCGTTTCAGAAAACTCATTGAAGTAGCGGCCGACTTCAGGATGAGCGATTTCCAGCGGCGCAGAGTGAGGCTCCAGATTCTCTGCAAATCAACAGAGAAAAAGAAAGGTTTAATTGTATTTTAAAGGCACATTGATTAATTTCCTTTCAGCTTAGTCCCTTTATTCATCAGGGCTCGCCACAGCGGAATGAACCAACTTATTCAGCATATGTTTTACACAGCAGATGCTCTTCCAGCTGCAACCCAGTACTGGGAAGCACCCATACACTCTCAATCACACACATACACTACGGGCAATTTAGTTTTATTCAATTCACCTATAGCGGACGGGGACAACATGCAAACTCCACACAGAAATGCCAACTGGTCCAGCCAGGACTCGAACCAGTGACCTTCTTGCTGTGAGGTGATAACCACTGAGCCGCTGTGTCACCTTTAAAGGGACAGTTCACCCCTAAATGAAAAAGTACTCACTATTTACTCTCCCTCAAGTGGTTCCATACCTTTATGATTGAACACATAAGACGACACACCAACATATCATCTTTTGTGTTCAACAGAAGTGTTTAAGATAGCTCAAAGCCTGTAACCATTGACATCTACACGCTAAACAAAATCTGTTAATCAACAGTTTCCGTATTTTGCGATTCACAAGTGTTTTTCATTTATTTACGGTTGTGAATTGCATTATGGGATGTTCATCTCTGATCCGTCGACTTTTGATGTTGAAAATTCAACTCTACAGTTTAACAAAGTGACTTTTATTGACATTTTATAATAATATATAAAATAATATAATAGAAAAAAAGAAATACTATATAGATAAATAAGTCTGTAAAATAACAGAAAATGTACCGGCAGCTTATTACAAGGTTTTTGTAGAGTAATATACAACACCAGTGGCACAGTGGGTAGCCCTGTCTCCTCACAGTAAGAAGGTCGCTGGTTCGAGCCTCGGCTGGGTCAGTTGGCATGTCTGTGTGGAATTTGCATGTCCTCCCTGTGTTGCGTGGGTTTCCTCCGGGTGCTCCGTTTTCCCCCACAAGTCCAAAGACATGCATAGTGTATGTGTGTGAATGAGAGTGTGTGTTTCCCAGTGATGGGTTGCAGCTGGAAGGGCATCCGCTGCGTAAAACATATGCTGGATAAGTTGGCGGTTCATTCTGCTGTGGCGACCCCAGATTAATAAAGGTACTAAGCCGAAAAGAAAATGAATGAATATACAACACCAACCCAGACAATATATCACTTTAAACTATTCAAAATGTTCATAAAAGTCCCCTTTTCAAACTTTTTAAGGTTAAAAGTTGTTAAAAGAAAGATCAAGGTCCCATAATGCAAATAACGGATATTTTATAGTAAGTCAGTTAATGGTTTCCAGCTTTCTTCAAAATATTTTCTTTAATGTTCAACAGAAGGAAGAAACAAGTAAAGGGCGAGTAAATGGTGACAGTTTTCATTTTTGGGTGAACTATCTCTTTAATATTTGGATAGTAATAAAATCTACGCTCAAAGTCCTCATGAAATCAAAACTAACCTTATGATTTTGTTAGCTCAGTTTTGTGGTGAACAATTCACCCTTGCATGTCATTAATAAAAAACTAAAACAAATTGCTTGACCTTGTAATCTAAAATTAAAATCTAAAAATGCACTTCCTGTTTTTTATTCAGTTAAATTCTCAGATTATGTGATTTTGAGGTATTGGGCGTGGCTTACATACTTAACCACGCCCCTCCAGCTGTCAGTTTTGACACCAAACAGAAATGGTGAGGAGGAGGAGGTGTCTGTTAGGTTGTAATAACTCTTCTAAAATCCTTTTCCCGATCTTTCTGAATGAAATGTCGACTTTACTACATCCATTCAGCTCGCAGTAGAAAAAACAAGCCACGCCCACTGCATTCTCATTTAATATTCCGTTTCTCTAGGAACTGCATCACAATACAAAAAAACTTTCGCAGCTTCCTGTTCATGGAGACTTTACTCAGTTTCCCCTCTTCTTCATTTAAATAGATATTGATTGAAGATATCCTGTCATGTACTATTTTATATATAATACAATATAATAACTATGCCTTTAAGACTGCAGTTGTCTCAAATCAAATAACGCATGACTTATTTTTCCCAACACAATTGATGTATCCGAAATTGCCCCTTTTATATCATTCACAATTTTGCTACTCTGGCAAACACAGGGTTTCTGCAGGTTTCACCAAGTCAAATGTAAGACTTTTAAAGACCTTTTTAAGACCATTTTGAATGAAATTTCAGACTTATACAGGGCTAAACCCTACAGATTTTACATGCCCCATTGAAAGAAAAATCTAATTGCTTGAATGATGTGTCAAAACAGGCAAACCATACACCTTTCTTTCAATAAAACGTTTCTTTGATCAGCTTTAAAAGCTATTATAAATGAAATGTACAATGGTCTGTCCAGGTCAATGTCCTCACCACATGGTCAATAAATACATGGACAACCTACAAATGTTATTATGAGGAACCATATTGTTAAATAGAGTTTTGTTAAAAGTTTTATTGAGATGGATTGTTGGTAGGTGGCATGGTGGCTCAGTGGTTAGCACTGTCGCCTCACAGCAGGAAGGTCGCTGGTTCTAGTCCCGGCTGGGCCAGTTGGCATTTCTGTGTGGAGTTTGCATGTTCTCCCCGTGTTGGCGTGGGTTTCCTCTGGGTGCTCCGGTTTCCCCCACAATCAAAGACATGCATTATAGGTGAATAAACTAAATTGGCCATAGTGTATGAGTGAGTGTGTATGGGTGTTTCCCAGTACTGGGTTGCAGCTGGAAGGGTATCCGCTGCCTAAAACATATGCCAGAATAGTTAGTGGTTCATTCCGCTGTGGCTACCTCTGAAATAAAGGAAGCCAAAGGAAAATTAACGAATGTATTGTTGGTGACTGTTTGGGTGTTGGCCTGATTGGGTAGCTTTACATGGACATTAGAAAATTAAGGCCCGTTTAAAATGATTTAAGACAAGATTTCAGTGAATTTAAGACTTTTTAAGGCCTTAAATTTAGTTTTTGAACTTTTAGACATTTTAAGACTTTTTTAACACCTGAAATATGAATGAAAAAAATATATTTTTTAATTTCCCAGAAATGTGAAAAGCCTTACCTTGTGCAGCGTATCTGCAGGTCCCGTCCTGTACCAGGACATTGTAGAACGGCTGATCAGCCCCTTTAGACAGCTGATGGACCCTCATAGTGTTAATCCACTCCTGACTCATGGTGCATTTAGGGTCCCATCCATAGATAACACAGTTGTAGCCTGACCTACAGTATAAGAGGAACCACTCAGATTCACAATGTTCTGCAACCTCCACGGTTCATCTACAGCAGAGGTGCCCAAACTTGGAAAAGAGAACATTTTAACTTTTAAGATGGAAGTTCAAGTTCCTCTTGCAGTTCTCAAATTTCCGAGTTTGATATGTTGCGCAGAGTTTATTAAAGAGCCGCTCACCTCTTATGCTTCATGATGAGGCCTGTAGAGAAGTGAACGTCTCTGTGTTCAGGAGCGCTGCGCCTCTTCACCTCTGGCTCTACTGGATGTCTCTTATGCTGGATGTGCTCCAGTGTGTGCTGTACCAGATACCCGACCGCTCCATGCTGAGACGGGTCCAGAGCCTGGATGTGCTGGAGAATATCCAACACCTCAGACAGACACGCACAAATCAAACAGGACAGTTTTTTAGAAACATGGTGGCTATACTTTCATTACAATACCTACATAGACATTTATGGAGCCAGAGAGGATGTACGGTTTGGGCTTTGTTGCTTATTTGTAATATTACAAATTTTCATGTCTATGTGGAAAACATTTTTGGAAATACAGTTAAAGTCAGAATTATTTTATTTGAATTATTTTATATTTTTTCTGTTTAACGGAGAGACTTTTACCAACACATTTCTAAACCTAATAGTTTTAATAACTCATTTCTAATAACTGATTTCTTTTATCTTTGCTATGATGACAGTACATAATATTTTACTTTTTCAAGATGCTAGTATTCAGCTAGTATTCAAGTGCAATGTAAAGGCTTAACTAGGTTAACTAGGCAAGTTATGGTAATTAGGCAAGACTTTGTATAACAATGGTTTGTTCTGTAGATAACTGAAAAGAAATTCTTAAGGGGGCTAATAATATTGACCTTAAAATGATCAGGTGTTATCAATGCTGGAGATTTATTCCGGTATTCCTTCAGAACTACAACTCAAAGAGCTCTTTGCACCTATCAACAGCTGACAATAATCCGGACACTTACACACAGACACTGCTTGTTTTCACTCATTACATGGACTATATATACACTTCACTTTCACATTGCTTAGTCTTGTTAATCAGCATTATGAAGCGTTTACCTTGCCTTGTTATTCCGTGCCTTGTTTCCAGACCCTCGCCTTGTTTTCTCGTCATTAATTCTTTGCCGCCTGTACTGACCATTCGCCTGTTACTTGACTTTGTCTTTTGGATTACCTGTATGTACCCGTTTGCTTCTGTGTTTGACCAATGCCTGACTGACTACTCTTGTAAATAAAGATGCTGCATTTGGATCCCCAACTCCGTTGCCAGTATCGTATGTTTTTACATATTTATTCTAGCCAAAATAAAACGAATAAGACTTTCTCCAGAGAATTTTGAGAATTACATAAATATTGGAAATTGGAAAAGTTGCTGCTTAAGTGTTTATAATAGCAATTTGCATGGACACCAGAATGTTATGAACAGTGATCAGATGATCTGCATAGTCCTTCTTTGCCATGAAAATTAACTTAATCCTGAAAAAACTTTCCACTCCATTTCATTGCTGTCATTAAAGGACCTGCTGAGATCATTTCAGTAATCGTCTTGTTAACTCGGGTGAGAATGTTGACGAGCACAAGGCTGGAGATTATTGAAGAATTATGTCAGGCTGATTGGGTTAGAATGGCAGACTTGACATGTTAAAAGGAGGGTGATGCTTGAAATCATTGTTCTTCCATTGTTAACCATGGTGACCTGCAAAGAAACGGTTGCAGCCATCATTGCGTTGCATAAAAATGGCTTTACAGGCAAGGACATTGTGGCTACTAAGATTGCACCTAAATCAACATTGTATAGGATCATCAAGAACTTCAAGGAAAAAGATTAAATTCTTGTAAAGAAGGCTTCAGGGTGTCCAAGAAAGTCCAGCAAGCGCCAGGATCGTCTCCTAAAGAGGATTCAGCTGCAGGATCGGTGTGCCACCAGTGCAGGATTGACAGCAGGCAGGTGTGAGCGCATCTGCACGCACAGTGAGGTGAATACTTTTGGAAAATGGCCTGGTGTCAAGAAGGGCAGCAAAGAAGCCACTTCTCTCCAAAATAAGATCAAGGACAGATTGATCTTCTGCAAAAAGTATGGTGAATGGACTGCTGAGGACTGGGGCAAAGTTATATTTTCGGATGAAGCCCCTTTCTGATTGTTTGGGGCATCTGGAAAAAGGCTTGTTCGGAGAAGAAAAGGTGAGCGCTACCATCAGTCCTGTGTCATGCCAACAGTAAAGCATCCTGAGACCACTCATGTGTGGGATTGCTTCTCATCCAAGGGAGTGGGCTCACTCACAATTTTGCCCAAAAACACAGCCATGAATAAAGAATGGTACCAAAACACCCTCCAACAGCAACTTCTTCCAACAATCCAACAGCAGTTTGGTGAAGAACAATGCATTTTCCAGCACGATGGAGCACCGTGCCATAAGGCAAAAGTGATATTTAAGTGGCTCGGGGACCAAAACGTTGAAATTTTGGGTCCATGGCCTGGAAACTCCCCAGATTAATCCCATTGAGAACTTGTGGTTAATCTTCAAGAGGCGGGTGGACAAACAAAAACCCACTAATTCTGACAAACTCCAAGAAGTGATAATGAAAGAATTGGTTGCTATCAGTCAGGATTTGGCCCAGAAGTTGATTGAGAGCATGCCCAGTCGAATTGCAGAGGTCCTGAAAAAGAAGGGCCAACACTGCAAATACAGTGTTGAGGATAGTATAAATATTTACCCTCAAATAATAAATAATAATTTGCCCTCAACTGTACATTTATTTTTCCCTAGTATTTTAATTTTTTTATTTTACTAGAAAATATTTTTATTTTCAAAAGTTTGGCTCGGATTTTTTTTTTTTTTTAAACATACAAATACATTTATTTAGCAAGTGTGACGACAGACTCTATTTATCTTAGACTCCTGAAAAAAATAGCAGTTTAAATATGATATTTAAAAATAAAACACATTTTACTATATTAAGCTGTACTTTAAAATAGTACTATAATATTAGGCATAATAACATATAGATGTAAAAGCATCTATAAGTAATGTAAATGTAAAAATGTGGCCTTATTTGTACACTGAGACAGATTTGTTGACAAATTGCCGTGCCGCATATATAATATTCCCTCAGTAAATATAGCATATTACTTTTGTCTAGCACTCTTTGTGAATAACATCTATTACTTGGCACTTAGTGAAACCAGAGTGATATTTAGTGCCGTTTATAGCATCTACATTCAAAATAGCAATGACCTTCTTTAACATTGAGTGTACATACAGCAGTTACTGCCTTTATATTTATAGTTCTTTGGTCTATGGTTATAGGAAAGCATTCAAACTGAATTTAATAATAAAGGGGTTTAATAATAATAATAAAAATTAGCCATAGCTTTACAAAACTTATGAATTTTTTTTTCTGCTAACATTAATTAAACATTATTGTGCTGAATGGGTGTTTGTGCCAGTTTGGCCTGTCATGGATTTATTTATTTATCTATTACCCAATGCCAAATAACTGATTCATAGTGTGCCGTAATTATAAATGCTCTAATTAACTTTTGGTTTTTACAAAGCCCCGCCTTCTGAAAAATCCCAGAGTGCTTTGATTGGTCAGCTGACCCAGTGGATTCTGATTGGTCAAACACCTTAAGCTCCCCTTATAAAATGAAACACACACACACTGTCTCTAAAGCATGCCGAAAAAACATCTTTCTTTGCATATCACAGACAATAAATATCACACAGCCCTACATACAGCCTGTATCAAGCAAACAGGATGTATTTGGGGAATGGTGGGCCGTTTCTGACACTCACTTTCTCTGGCCAGATGCCCAGGTGGAAGTAGAGACGGGCCTGTAGCAGAAGATACTGCACGTTATCAGGGTTAATACTGAGGTAAAGATCCAGAGAGTCCCGCAGGAGCTGATATGATTTCTCATTCCCTTCCCTAGACAAAACACAAAAAAGCGAGCACATTTTGTAACAAACATGGCTCTGACTACTTCACAAGTTCAGCTGACAGCCAAGAAAAGCGGTTTCATTTACATAAAACACAGTCTGCAGAATTCCCAGACTGTTTTACTGATGAGCACGAAAAAAAGAGGCAATGCAATGCTGTTATAATAACTCGTTATGTTGGTTATTTGGTGAACTAGAAGATGACATGCCTTAAAGGTAAAAAAAGAGATACATTATATTTCACTTATTGTACATTGTTGCAGCACCTCTGTTCCCAGAGTGTTTGAAATGCTCTGATTAACTTCTGATTTTTACAAAGCAAGAGTGCTGTGATTGGTCAGCTGACCCATTGCAATCTGATTGGTTAAACGGCCCCTACTAAAATGGCATGGAAACACACAACATGCCAAAAAACGTAAAAGCCTGGCCTTCTTTGTTTGCATATATGGCAAGCCGCTTTAACTATTATTCTTTAAAATCTTTTAGTATGTACAGCAGCAGAACAGAACTACACATTTATCCATAGTATGTATCTTACCCCACTTCTTACTACTTTGCGTGTACATGTATGCATTTATCGGAGTATATATGTTTGTTGTTTATTTTTAGCTGATATTGATGTTGTTTCTAAGTATTTGTTTGTTTGTGAAGTGCTTTGAGTTGCATGTACAGTGAGGAAAATAAGTATTGAACATGTCATGTTTTTTCCCGGGAATAATATTTCTAAAGGAGCTGTTGACATGGAATTGAACCAGATTTTGGTAAAAACCCAAACAATACACATATAAAAATAAAACAAAACAAAAAATCAGAAAAATTAGTTATGTGTAACATTGAAATGACACAAGGAGAAAGTACTGAACTAATGAAACGTATTTAATACTTTATATAAAGGCTTTTTTGGTGATGGCAGCTTAAAGAGACGCCTCTCACATGAATCACATTGAATCACATGAATTGCTCTGGTGTGAGTTTTTCCTTACACTTTACCAGAGTGTAAGAATCTTGATGGTTCTGTGGGTCTCGTCTATCAGATCTGATCTTTCATTTGTATTTTTTATTGGATTCAAGTAAGGTGATTGGCTGGGCCATTAAGCAGCTTGATTTTCTTTCTCTGAAAGCAATTGAGAGTTTCCTTGTCTGCGTTTTGAATGATTATCTTGCTGAAATGTCCACTCTGGTTTCATCTTCATCCATATGCTAATGTAGATGTTGGACTGAAGCAGCTGATAATAATTTACAGTGATGAAGGGCAGAGGGTTGCTGAAGAACTACTGAGATTTCAGCTGCTGTCTGGGCTTTCACTGCCTTCATGTGTTCAATACTTTTTCCATGCGTCATTTCATTTCATTATGCATAACCTAATTTGTAAACTAATTCGATAAATTTTCCCTAGATGTTGGTAACAACCAAAGAAATCCATATATGCAAAGAAAACTAAAGTCAACAGCACCTTTAGAAATATGTTTTCTGAGAAAAATGATGACTAGTTCAATATTATTTCCCCCACTGTATGTAGAAAAAGTGCATTACAAATAAAAATGTATTATTATTATTATTTATTACTAATGTTGATTATATATATATATAGATATATATATAGATGTATATAGAGCACACACAAAAAACTATGCATGCTTCAATGGTCATTATATGATGTCACACACTGCAGCAACTTAAAAATCAACAACAATAAGGAATATAACATTTTCCATAACCCCAAAAACAAGTACAGCATAGTAAAAGTGCGAGTCTCACCCTCTCATGCCGATGTTTAGCAGGTTTCCCACCATCCGCAGAAGAAGCTCGCTGGTGCTTATGGCGCTGTAGTAATCTGCTGTGGCCTGGTGTTTGATCAGAATCTCACACTCTTTAGCAGTCAGCTGCTTCCCATTCCCAAACGCATCAATGTATATATAATCGTAGATGTCACCACACCTGCAAAACATCTCAGCAGTTAACTTTATACTGCTGATTTGAATAAAGATGGATTAAGCAATAATAATAATATTAATTAAAGAGATAGTTCACCCTGAAATGAACATTTACTAATCATTTACTTGATCTAAAGCTTTTAATTTCTTTTTATTCCTGTTGAAAGCTGATATAATTAAGAAAACTGAAAACTGATAACCAATGGCATCCATAGAAGGAAAGGAAATACTATTGAAGTTAACACTTAAGCTGGTTTCCCACACTGTTTAAAATATCTTTGGTCACAGTTTATTTATATGTAAAATTCACGTTATTAACAAACCAATTAACAAACAATAAACTAAGCCTTTTAGCTCACTAAACTACTAATTAGCTGCTTATTTATATTGAGATGCAGTAGTAGTTGGGTTTAGGTATTTGGTAGGATTTGGGATGTAAAGTAACATCATACTTTTATAAGTGCTAATAAACGGTTAATATCTTAATAATAGGCAGGTAATAGTAAATGGTGTGAATTATTACTAAAACTTAAATGTTACCGTATCTTCTTTTATCATCAACAATAGAAAGAAACTTTTGAAGAAGAGTAGATGATGAGAGAACTTTCTTTTTTTAGGTGAACTATACCATACTAATATACTATACTAATGTTTTTCTGCCAGGTTTTAATGCCCACCTCCTCTGATTTTGGCACCAGCGCAGCAGGAAATGGTTGGGGAAGTTGACAGGCTCCAGAGGGACTCCTAATTTCCTGGCCAGAGTCATGTAGAGCACAGAGAGGCTGATGGGAATGCCTGTCCGGCGGAGCAACACCTGACCACAAGGGGGCGCAAAGTGAGAAATATACATAGACTCTTTTAAAACTGAGGAATCTTTAATGGAGGGTTCTCTATCCTAAAATCTAAAATGCATCTATGTAATTTAGTTAAATTAAAAATTACATAGATGGATTTTACTTTTAGTTTCAGTGTTTACATTCAGTTTACATTCATTTATAATATTTCTCTTTCACTGTATAAATTGGGTTTTTATACTGTGAAAGAGTAATATTGTAAATCAGTGTAACCTTATATTTGGAAAACAATTAGTTCCTATTAATTTAAATTATATTGCTACTACTCATTATAGTGTGTGTGTGTGTGTGTGTGTGTGCTGACTATAATTGGTGCTCAATGATTAAGAATGTTTTTTGTCATCTTTGTTGATCTGATTTTTTCTGCTTCATATTTTTGTTGAAAAAAACGTGCCGTTTCAACATTTTAAACACTGCAATGCATGTGATTGACTAATTACAGTGCGATTTTAAATGTGTGTATACAAATACTGTTTGTATTTACACACACATATATGCATGTGTGTCTAGACTGGGTATGTATATTTGTGTATGTATAGTGTGTGTGTGTGTGTATGTATGTATAGTGCATGTGTGTATATATACTGAGGGCCAGTAATAAATAGTTCATATATTTGCATACACCCAAGATAAATTCCAATTTAGATTTACATTATTGAAATTAATTGAGTACTTCTGTGTTTGATAGAAAAAAAAAGGATTCAGACTTGGGCCAGACAGAATCTGCGGACATTTTTTTTGCTATTTCTGCGGAAATATTTGTAAAAAATCTGCGGATTTTTGCGGAATGATTTAGGAGTATCATAACAAAAATGGTAATATATGAAATAAAAAAAATAATACATTAACTTTAATTCAATGTTCACAATGCAAATCCAATTAGATCCACTTATTTGGTAAACAAAGCAAGTCTCTCATATGATATATCTACTACAAGACAGAACATATTACTTTACAAATTGTATCATATGAAGATTTGAATATTACTATTATTATATTATAATAATATAATTGAAATTAATTTTAAAAACTGAATAAATATAAATTTACACAAGTAAATACATAAACTCAATGATGGGCTAAAAATCTGCGGAAATCAGCGGATTTCTGCATGCGCAGATCCCGTGTGGGCCTAATTCAGACAGAATTGGAACAAGTGAATGTCGAGTCGATGGTGAGTACATATTTATTTTCTAAAGGTGAACTATCCCTTTTAATAATAAACTTCAATTTTATCAGTTTTGAGAGAATTGTTTTGTCCTGCTTCATATTTTTGTGTAAATGATAGTCACTCAACATTCTTAACCCGATAAACAGTACAGCATTTACTTTAAAAAGATTTTTGTAACATTATAAACATTGCAACATATGCGCATACACATACAGTAAGTAAATGAGGTCACACTTTACAATAAGCTTTCATTCATTTATTTACTAACATAAACTAATACTTGTACGCCATTTATTAATCATAGTTCAACATTTACTAATGCATTATTAAAATCCAAATTCATGCTTGTTAACATTAGTTAATGCACCGTGAGCTAACGTGAACTAACAATGAACAACTGTAGTTTCATTAACTAATATACTTTAATAAATGTATTATTCATTGTTTGTTCATGTTAGTAAATACATTAGCATTAACTAATACAACCTTATTGCAAAGTGTTTCTGAAAATGATAAAGTAATGTAAATTTACATATACACAAATTTACATATACAGATACACACAAAGCCATTTACTTACTGCATGTACAGTAATGCACCAAGCTAGTTTTGCATTAACACTGGTTAATATCTACATCCACCTAAATAGAGTATTTTGGAATATGTTATTGATATGAGTGGTGTACCTGATGTACGTATGAGTTGAGGGGATTGTAGTAGTCTCGCTCATTGCCCTTGTACTGTAACTGCTCATACAGTACCGCGTTAACAGCACAGATGACTTGCCTTTGAAACTCAAAGTCTTCCAGAACGAAGCATTCACCTAAAAAAACCCCAAAACACAATCATATACACAATGCTCCAGAACATCAGTGCTATTGTGGTTGCCAGATGCAGCCCAAAATAGATTAAAAATGTTGGAAATTAAGAGACCGCCGAGACACTGACATTGAGACGAAAGCTTTTTATCAGGCAATGTGGAGAATGCGAGTCTGGGTCTGACTAATAGAGCTCATGAGAACAGCAAATTAAATTTTCCGGATCCTTCTTTTGCTGACTGACCTTGACCGGCTCGTAGACTTGGGTGTGTGGCGTTTTGCGCTCGCAGACACTTCTTCACCTTGTCTGCTATTTCTTCTACCTGCGCAGATATGCTCTCAAGAGTGACGTCAGTCAGAGGGTTGCAATACTGGTCCACCAAAACAGCGCCTAGAATTTGTCATTAAACAAATGGAGGTGTCATTTAAAGTAAATATTTTAATAATTATTTTATAAAAAGTAATTTTATGCTCAATCACCCATGATAAGGGAGCAAGTAGGGCTGTGAAATATGACAATGTGCAGTACTGTCTTAGGCCATTAGTATTTTCACCAAAAAAAAGGTTAACATCGGTTATTTCTATATTTTCCAGTAGCATGTCAGTTTGAAATATCAATTTACATTTTCAAACATTATTTTTGTCATTAATTGTAATTATACAGTAAGATTATTGTCTGCACAAGGAGTCTGACAACAGCCAGTGCTCCACACAGATCTGATCATCATCCAGTCTGTCTGGAATGACATAAGAAACAGAACAAACTGAGACTAACTCAATAATCTCACTGTATAATTACAATTAATGACAAAAATAATGTTTGGAAATTTAAACTGATATTTCAAACTGACATGCTACAGAAAAATATAGAAATAACCTACTTTAGACCTTTTTTATGTGAAAATACTAGTGGCCTAAGACTTTTGCACAGCACTGTATATCGTATGGACAAAATAAAAAGTGTCGTTTCATAATATGCTCTATGGACTATTTCACACATTGTAATACTTTTTCTTTATTTACATATATTTACACAATTTTATAATTTTATACTCAAAATTTTATACACAATACCCCATAATGACAATCTGAAAAAAGATTTTTTTTAAATTATTGTAAATTTATTCAAAATAAAAAAACCTGAAAAATCACATGAGTATTCATAAGTACATAAGTATTCACAGCCTTTGCTCAATACTTTGTTGATGCACCTTTGGCAGCAATTACAGCCTCATGTCTTTTTGAATATGATGCCACAAGCTTGGCACACCTGTCTTTGGGAATTTTGCCTATTCCTCTTTGCAGTACTTCTCAAGCTCTATCAGGTTGGATGGGAAGTGACGGTGTACAGCCATTTTCAGATCTCTCCAGAGATGTTCAATAGGATTTAGGTCTGGGCTCTGGCTGGGCCACTCAAGCACATTCACCGAGTTGTTGTGAAGCCACTTCATTGATATTTTGGCGGTGTGCTTTGGGTCATTGTCCTGCTGGAAGATGAACCGTCACCCCAGTCTGAGGTCAAGAGCACTCTGAAACAGGTTTTCATTTAGGATGTCTCTGTACATTGCTGCATTCATCTTTTCCTCTATCCTGACTAGTCTTCCAGTTCCTGCTGCTGAAAAACATCCCCACAGCATGATGCTGCCACCACCATGCTTCACTGTAGGGATGGTATTAGCCTGGTGATGAGCAGTGCCTGGTTTTCTCCAAACGTAACGCCTGGCATTTACTCCAAAGAGACCAGAGAATTTTGTTTCTTATGGCCTGAAAGTTCTTCAGATGCCTTTTGGCAAATTCCAGGCGGGCTGCTTGTGCCCTTTACTAAGGAGTGGCTTCTGTCTGGCCACTCTACCATACAGGCCTGATTGGTGGATTGCTGCACAGATGGTTGTCCTTCTGTAAGGTTCTCGTCTCTCCACAGAAGATCGCTGGAGCTCAGACAGAGTGACCATCGGGTTATTGATCACCTCCCTGACTAAGGCCCTTCTCCCCTGATCACTCAGCTTAGATGGCCGGCCAGCTCTAGGAAGAGTCCTGGTGGTTCCAAACATCTTCCAATTACGGATTATGGAGGCCACTGTGCTCATTGGAACTTTCAGAGCAGCAGAAATTTTTCTGTAACCTTCCCCAGCCTTGTGCCTCGAGACAATTCTGTCTCGGAGGTCTACAGACAATTCTTTTGTCTTTTGTGCTTGGTTTGTGCTTTGACATGCACTGTCAACCCTGTGACCTTATATAGACAGGTGTATGCCTTTTCAAATCATGTCCAATCAACTGAATTTACCACAGGTGAACTCCAATTAAGCTGCTGAAACATCTCAAGAATGATCAGTGGAAACAGAATGTACCTAAACCCAATTTAGAGCTTCACGGCAAAGGCTGTGAATACTGATGTACATGGGATTTTTCGGGTTTTTTATTTTTAATAAATTTGCATCAATTTCAAAAAATCTTTTTTTACATTGTCATTATGGGGTATTGTGTGTAGAATTTTGAGGATTTAATCCATTTTAGAATAAGGCTGTAACATAAACAATTGTGTAAAAAGTGAAGAGCTATGAATACTTTCCAGATGCACTGTATTTTATAGTTATTTTTAATCAAACACTTGCCTTGAAGTTTTAAATAAAGTGAGAAATATGATCACATATGAATGAGTACATTTCTGAGAATACAATTTAAAATGTGAAAAAAGAAATAGTCCTTTACATGTGGTCAGTATATATTTTATTATTTGATGGTACTATATCGTGATGTATATCGTTATCAGAATATAAGATTTTTGAGAGTCAAAATGTATAGATTTTTCTTTTATGACAAAAATCATTAGGATATTATGTAAAGATCATGTTTCATGAAGATTGCTTTGTGAATATCCTACTCTATATTCATTTTCTTTTCAGCTTAGTCCCTTTATTAATCTGGGGTCGCCACAGCGGAATGAACCGCCAACTTATTCAGCATATGTTTCACACAGTGAATGCTCTTCCAGCTGCAACCCATCACTGAAAAACATCCATACACACTCATTCACACACATACACTACAGACAATTTAGCTTACCCAATTCACCTGTATCACATGTCTTTGGACTGTGGGGGAAACCGGAGCACGCGGAGGAAACCCACGCGAACACGGGGAGAACATGCAAACTCCACACAGAAATGGCAACTGACCCAGCCGAGGCTCGAACCAGCGACCTTCTTGCTGTAAGGCAATCGTGCTACCCACTGCGCTACTTTGATTAGTAATATGCATGGCTAAGAACTATTAAAGTCAATTTTTCTCAATTGTAAGATTCCAGATTTTCAAATACTTTATTTTTTTAGAAAAATATTGTCCGATCTAGCAAACCATATATCAATGGAAAAGCTTATTTATTCAGCTCTCAGATGACATTTACTCTAAGTATGAAAATTACACTGGTTCTGGTATCTAGATGGTTTCTACATGTATTTTATATGTGTGGCACGGTGGCTCAGTGGTTAGCACTGTCGCCTCTTAGCAAGAAGGTCGCTGATTCGAGTCCCGGCTGGGTCAGTTGGAAACCCACGCGAACACTAGGAGAACATGCAAACTCCACACAGAAACGCCAAAAGACATGCGGTATAGGTGAATTAAATAAGCTAAATTGGCTGTAGTGTATGTGTGTGTAAATGCGAGAGTGTATGGATGTTTCAAAGTGCTGGGTTGCGGCAGGAAGGGCATCCGCTGCATAAAACATATGCTGGATAAGTTGGCGGTTCATTCCGCTGTGGTGACCCCTGATTAATAAAGAGACTAAGCCGAAGGAAAATAAATGAATGTATTTTATATGTTGTTTATTATTATAGTATTAGAAAAGGAGAACCATTAGGAGTAGGCTATGTAATGGTAGAAAAAATTATAAAACTGATTAGTTTACATTTTATATATATATATATATATATATTATACATAAAGCATTTATTTTCTGTTGTGAGACTTTAAGCTTACCCTCCAGTGCTGATTGTTGTTCAGGTGGTCGCTCAAGGAAAACCTTCAAATTCCTCAAAATGTTCTGCTGCCGGAAGAAGTACAGGATTTTCTTTGCATAGTACTTAAGTGTCAAACTCTTCCTGAGGCCATCATGAGAAAAGAGGGAAATTGTAAACTCAGTTTAACAACAAGACCAGGGTTTCTACAGATTTTACCAAGTCAAATTTAAGAATTTTTATGAATGAAATGGCATACTTGTACAGGGCAAAATGCTAAGATTTTTTTTAAAAAATGGCCAGTGTAAAAGAGTTTTTACTTGCCCCATTAAAACTTTTTAAAAATGTATTTATTTCTTAGCCACATATTTTAAATGTCAAAACAAGCAAACTCTAGTTACAAAAACACAAACTTTTTTTCAGCATAACTTACTAATTGTGGAACTGTCCACCTCTTTCTAATAGAATAATCTCTACAGAATCCATGTTCAAAGGGAAACTGAAACTTCACCTCTTAGAAAAGGCTTTTAATACCCGAGTTATCTGAGCTTGCGGTTTTCTGTTACATGTTTTACGTATTGTATGTTGTTTTATTCCTTTGATCTTCTCTGATCATTTGAACACAATTTGTGTACGGCATAATGGTCAACAACTGTTGTTATATTGTGCTTTATAAATAAAGTCTAAGTCTAACTTTTTTTTCTTTTTAAAAGGTTTTTAAAACTACAATCAAGTAAATCCATGCACAACAGTCTGTCCAAATCAGTGTCCTCATCAGGTAGCTATAAATACACAGATATCTTAAACAAATGTTATTGAAAGAAAGATAATTAAACCATATTGGTAAGTAGAGTTAATACATTTTGGATTTGTTGGTGATTGGATGGATGTTGGCCCAATTTGATAGCTTTACATGGACAAAGAAAAATGAAGACTTGTTTAAAATGACTTAAAACCAGCAACCAGAGTGCGAATTACAAGGGGGTTTGATTAACGATTGATCCCCACTGAAGGACATCAATACAAGATGTATGTGGGGGTCAGCCCTTTAATAGTGAGAAATAATGATATAATATTAATAATTAAAATAATAGATAATATATTTGACCACCCCTATAACGGTTCATACCATTGTAGGGGTTCATACATAATCGTGCCAATCAGTCTATGTGAGAATCATACGACAGTCTAAAACTGGCAGATGTAGAGCACCAATGGACATCGTAAGTGTTCACAAGACACTTTTCTTGTAAAATAGCTGTTTGTATCTACACGTAGCCTAAAAGTAAAGTAAAATTAGATGCATAGTTTTACCTACAGTACCCTCTGAAATAGCTAATCAGAGGTTACTGTAAGTCAGAATACACTAAATACCCCTTAAAATACTGAAAAGTTAAGTTTTATCAGATGCCATTTAAATAAATACATAAGTTGGATTCACTGAAGCGTGTATTAAACAAACAAAAATTACCAAAAGAAAATCAATGTATAATTCGCACCCTACCAACAACCCCATATTTCAGTGAATTTAACACTTTTAAAGGGCTCAAATTATTTGTTTTTGAGAGTTTTTAAGACTTTAAGACTCTGCGGACGCTTGGGAATTGCATTATGGGACATTGATCTCTGCTCTGTAGACTTTTGATGTTCAAATTTCAACTCTACAGTTAAACAAAATTACTTTTATTGACATTTTAGTCATTTGAAATAATATAATGTATAAGAAATACTATATAGAGAAATAAGTCTGTAAAATGACAGAAAATGTACTGGCAGCTTTTTACAAGGTTTCTGTAGTGTAATCTACAACACCAACCCAGAACATATCACTTTAAACTATTAAAAATGTTAATAAAAGTAACTTTTTCTAACTTTTCAAGGATAAAAGTTGTTGAAAGAAAGATTAAAGTTTCATAATGCAATTCAAAAAGCATAAATAAACGGGGGGCAAAAAATAAAAACATGAACTCCAAAATACGGAAAACTGCTCATTTACATATGTATTTTACAGTGTAGGCTGAAAATACAATAACATAAAGCATTAGTTCATTTCCAACCTTTTATCTGAATTCAAGATGCCAAGCAGCTCATCCTCACAGAAGTGTTCAGGGGCTCCGAGAGACTCAATTTCTGCAAAGCTGTCTCCAAGAACCTGACCGATGCAAGGCTGATTACAGATCTCTGGGTTAGTGACTAAAGCAACAGATTAAATTCAACTTACCTTACTAACACCTGTGTAATGATCACGGCATTAAGACTTTGAGTCTTGTGAAAATGCATTATGATTTATAATTTTCAAATTGTGGCAGCTTTCTCGTAGAGTCACTTACAACTTCAGTGAAGAACCTTTTGGAAATGGACTCTACTGTTCTTCTTATCTGTTGACCAACTGTGTGCCGGGTCTTGAATTCCTTCAGCCAATCGTATGATTCGTTCTGCCGATAAAATCTCTGCAGTCTGGGCCATCTGAAACAATTCAAGTATGTTTGTATAGCACTTTTCACAAAAATGATTGGTGCACGTTATTATATTAGTCAAAATCAGGAAAGTTAAGGTGTTGTGTTTATATATGGGTGGACAGTATATATACATACTTAACCTACAGTGTATATAGTGTACTTTATAGTGTCAACTTTATTGTCATTACACAAGTACAAGGCAACAAAATGCAATTTAGGTCTAACCAGGAGTGCAATAGCAGAAATTGCAGGATAAAGATATAAGTTATAAGTGCAATTATAGAAAACTGTGGGTAATATTTACAGACGGATGTACTAGGAACATAATATACAAATCGTATTAACTAGAACCAGAGATTTAATGCAGCAAATATCAGAGTCTCTGTGACATATAGAGTATGGAGATAATGTAAGGATTTTAAAGACCAATTTAAAGGGATAGTTCACCCAAAAATGAAAGTTTACTCACTATTTTATTTCCCCTTAAGTGGTTACAAACCTTTGCGAGTTTCTTTCCTCTGTTGAACACAAAAGAAGATATTTTGAAGAAAGCTGAAAATCTGAAACCATTGATATCCATAGTATGAAAAACAAATACTATGGAAGTCAATGGTTACAGGAAGAAAGAAGAGAGAAACCCAAACAGGTTTGTAACAAGTGAGGGTAAGAGTGATTGTCATTATTGGGTGAACTATCCCTTAGATTAAAGGAATAACAAGATTCACAATACAGTATGCCAATATGTTCTATAAATGTAATTATCCAAGGAGAACACAAAGCATTTTAACAACACTTCAATGTCTGAAAACACCACTTCCAACATATTTCCAGTACTTTTACAAAAAAAAAGGCTTGCCAACAATGTGTTTTACTGCACTTTCTGATCAAACTGCACAAAAGTGATGCTCTTCCTTAGTGTGTCTGGCTTATTTTCCAATACAAACGTCTGGGAAACACCTTAAACCAAGATAAATGTAATAAGCTTAATAAATTTAAGTGCATTTCTGATTTTAAAAAGTAGGGAGGGGGATAATTCCAGCAGTTCTTGTAATTTAATATACTACTTGTTATTTTAAAAAGGATGAATATAAACATATTTTGTTTTAAGCAATAACTTTAAGTCTTTACTGACTCAAAAACCAAGATTTAATAGGTTGATTTTGCATCTTAATAAATGTGTGTTGATTTATGGATGCCTAGATATTTGAACTGAGAAACGACAAAAACAACACCAACTAGTCATTAGATAGTTATATTTTTGCAGTGCATGCAACATTTAATGGCAAGACTTCAATTATAAATAAATGTAAGACTACCTGGTCCAATTTAAGACCTTTTATATTCCTAATTAAATTTCAACACCAATAGGCACTTCATATTTTATTCTTAATAATATTTTGTACAGTAATGCATCTCTTTCTATTAATATATGTATTATACATGATATATTACAAATAAATGATTCATTTTGGCAGGTGATGCATTTGGTGAATTCCGTTTACACACAATATTTATATAAAAAAAAAGCTCTGATGGTAATTGTCATTGAGGTAAAGGTGATTTTATATTTGCACATTTGTTCAGTTACAACTTATGACATGGTCCCTATATTTACCATGCTATTTTGAATATTCATTCAGAAATGACATGCAAGTATGACTTCAAAACAACATTAGCACTGTTTAACCCTTGTGCACTGTTCATTACTACCCTTTTGTTATGTTAGGGATGAAAACATCTACTGAATTAAACTGCTGTAAAAATGCATCAGATAAATATTAGTTTTACATTTTTTGGCATAAATCTGTTAATCAACCTCAGTCCTGGATCAAAACTACTAAATTGTTTAGACAATTACAGGATCTTAACTCTTTAATTGCCAAGATCACAAATTATGTCACTGATTTGGTGAAAAAATAAAAACATGACGTAATTTTAATATAAAAAGTAATTGTGGACTGGATTTTTTTTTACCTTTTGTCACAGTCTTGGACATGTGAACGATTAGTAACAACATTGGCTTTGATGCATTGTTAGATTTATTTATTTTCTCCCTAATTTACTGTTGGTGGCTGTTTTTGCCCCATTGACTTCTATTATAACCACATTTGATGGTGCATGAATGGTGGTCTTTGTTTTTGTTTACTCCATGTAGTTTTGAGAGCTGAGATGCAAATTTTGATTTCCTCATACACATCAAGGTAAGTGCGCAAATGTCACTCTCACACATAGACACACATACATACACTTTAACTTGCTGTTATACTCCATATAAAATCCAGAAACTAAGCTTTTTTTTTTTTTTGCACAGGCCTATCTAAAGGGTTAATGGTGCCAACTGATGATCAACAGTAAAAATGACAAATTTTACCTCTTCCCATCAGGGAAAATCACCAACAATCAAAAATGCATGATTATATGCTGTTATGGTTTTGCAATCAAAAAAATGTGGTTATAATAGAAGTCAATGGGGCAAAAACAGCCCCCAACAGTGAATTATGGAGAAAACATGAAAATCAATCAAAAACAATGCATCAAAGGCAGCGATGTTAAACATGTCCAAGACTTTAATAAAAGGTTAAAAAAAAATCCTGTCCACAATTACTTTATAAAAAAAAATACGTCATTTTGTGAGATTTTTTTTTAAACCAAATCAGTGACATCATTTATGAATTTGGCAATTAAAGAGTTAAAATCCTGGCGGTTGATTAACAGATTTATGCAAAACAAATGTGAAAACAAATATTTATCTGATGCATTTTTACAGCAGTTTAATTCAGTGGATGTTTTTATCACTAAATGAAGCAGTAAATTCACCCAGAGTGTATCTTTGAGTTGTTGTTTTTTTAAATTCAAAGCATTTTCTCAAGATATGTGTCAAAATTTGATTTGTCACCAAACATCATTCTGCTAGCTGAACCACAGAGAGCGTTGTGGCCAAATTAAGACTCAAAATCACCCCAGAGTGGATGAAAACATCCCCAACAGTACATAAGGGTTAATTGACCGTGAACAATGTTGCACTTTGATAGTCATTGGCCGCTAATATGATTTCCCCGTTTAGAATTCGCAAACAATACTTTTCTGTATTTCTTATATTAAGGATAAAGTATGAATGTGCCAACATATAACTAATTGTACCTCAATGTAACTGTCATGCATCTGCCAAAACAAAACTATAGTACTGAAAATGTCTCAGCCGCAACATCCAGTAAAACATCCAGTTATAACACCCACATATATTATTATTACTTGAAAGTACACTTCCTTTTAGAGGATATGTTTTATCATAATGTTTTAATATACATGAGCGCATCAGAGAATAGCATGCATTTCAAGCCAAGGTCACATAACGTTATCAGCAACTAAAAGTGCATCTCAGTTTTTAGCGCACGGGAGGCTAGATATGACATCTAATGCGTCTGTCTCTGTATGTGCACACAGGACAAATTTGGTGCATCAGCAGAATGAGAACACGACCTGACAGCTCCTCAAGTCACGCACCGAATGCACATCTTAAACCACCTCTCAGGGATCCAGCGCATTTATTATGGTTTACTAAACTGGAGGTTGATAACAGTAAAAAAAAAAGCTTTTTAATTCATTCCACCTGAGTTTGTACTGATGAGCCCAGACCTTTCCCCTGCCATGGCACACGTCATGCAGCCTCTTGCAAGTGCTGGAAACGTTGCAAATGTCGACAGGGTTTAAAACAGGGAAGCACAGTATATGCTCTAATATCTCCGCCGGTAAATCGATCAGCTGCTTGGCGAAACGTCCTGAGGTAACCACATTTGTCCCTAAAACTCGATCTCCCGTGTATGGCGTCGCCATCTTTTCTGTTTACTCCGATGACCTCATCGAAGGCCCGCCCCGTTGTCGACGGAACCACGCCCCTTTCTGGTGCAAAGGGCTGAACTTTCAAGAGTAGCTGGAAAGAATCCGAATATACCACGTTTATATTTGAATGTGACACTTAAATGTAAATATAGTACATTTAATATAGACTACAGTTTAATACAGTGCATATTTTACAATGAAACTAGTAATATAAGAATAATTTACAAAAGAACATCATCTTTAAAGTGGTTTTATCTATGGTTATGTTTCATCTTTTAATATTCTTTTCTCTTACTAGCATTTGTTTTAATAATATTATTGCTTAACAATATTTTAATAATATAATATTATTGTCATATCATTATTAAGAATCATTACTATAAACAACACTAATTCTATCTATCTATCTATCTATCTATCTATCTATCTATCTATCTATCTATCTATCTATCTATCTATCTATCTATCTATCTATCTATCTA
>CAIGQW010053352.1:3887945-3920895 GCA_903798125.1 Danio choprae
ACAATTTGGTTTTAAAACTATGAAGTCATAATTCTGAGTGCAAATAGTAAACTTTTAAATATGTTTTTTGAGGCACATTTAGATGTGGACTGGCATAGCCAAAATATTCTAGGTTTAGTAAACCTTTATGCCAATAATCTGCAATAGAGCTGCAAACTTATTTGACCCAGAATTAAAAATAGTTTCTTAGCCATTATTCAACCTCATGTCGATTCAAATAATTTTTTTTTCTAGTGTGGAAAATGAAAGAAGAAATTGAGGTCAATATCTAAAGATTAATGGATTGATCAATAAAACATTCAAAATAAACAACGTATTGCTTAAAAATACACTTTTTGTGTCTAATCTGTGCTTTACTCATCTACCACAATTCTGTGGGTTATAGCCTTTATCTTTATTTGTGAACTTTCTCAGCAAACACAGATACATGCAATTACTATATAAAACTATTGTACTTGTCTAATTAATGAATTAATATAAGTGTTTTTTTTGTGAGACCTAGGATGAGGTTTCAGTTCTTTATAAAAACGGTAATATGGTTTTAGATTGATGTGAAAGAGTAAAACATGATAGAATTTAGTTTTACTAAGCTGTCAGTGATTTCTTGGAAAGGAAAAACAAATATATATGTACAGTATATAGTCATCCTTCCTTCAAGTAAAAAAGATATTACTAGATGCTGACATAAACCTAATCCAGCACAAATGCAAGATTGGATTGACATTTCGAAAAATATATTCATTATGGAGAAAATTACATACTGTGTGTGTGCGCGCATAACCAAAAAGATACTTGTGTTGACTTCTGGACCAAATGGATTGAGTACTTTACTCCCATTCAACCTAATATCTTTTTGTTAGAAAACTTTAAGATTTATTTTTAATGTAAATATCCACTTCCACTCACCCTTTCTTCTGTAAATAGGTTTGGTATAAAGGAAGGAAGGAAGGTAATTCAAAGGGATATGTTGTTCTGTAACTGTCATGAAGAAATTAATTTTACTCTTTAATCCCTGATTAGGGAATTTAAACTGGAAAAGATGTAAAGTGACACATGTCTGCTGATGTTGTGAATTGTATCTCTTTGCAATATAAACTTCAATAAAAAAAAAAAGAATTAAGTTTTGATGGATAAATTAGTTTTACACAAGGCATTTTGCGTGTTTGCAGATTCTCCAGCTGTGCATCGGGAACCACGATCTCTTCATGAGGAGACGCAGGGTTGATTCAGTGGAGGTCCAGCAGATGAAGACTCAGGCTAGAGAAGAAAAAGCTCGCAAGCAGGTCTGGAAGAAAGTGATTGCATGATTAACTGCAAGAGAGAGAGAGAAATAACAAATCAAATGAAAACACTATTTTATGGGCTCTGGTTTTCAATGAGTTTCTGTCTTACAGGATAAAAAGGAAAGCAAGCAAAGAAAGTTGACAGAAGTAAAATATAAAAGCAAAATATGAAAAAGATCTGACAAGATAAGCAGACAGCTTAAAAGAGAAAATTAATAATTACTTTTTTTTCTGTTGACAGTCTAGCTAGTTCTAGATGGCAAATGATCAATATAGTGTAGGAAAAAAAAGCATCCATATTAGTTTTTCATAGCTGTGATTGCTTTCTTTGTAGGTAAACAATGTTCACTACTGCTTTTTAAACGGTTTCAGTAAATGTGCTTTTTGAAAGAAGTCTCTTATGTTCAAGTCTGCAGTCATTGCTGTTATTGTTTTGCTGTTATTATTTTTTCTGAATTCTTTAAGGAATCGCATGTTCAAAAGAACAGCGTTTATTTGAAAAAGAAATCTTTTGAAATGCTTTAAAAGTCTTTCCTCTAACGTTTAGAACTTTTATTTTATAGTTATTAAATGAGACCATTAATTTCTTTAGAAAAAAACGTTCTCTGAAAAGTGGTGTATTTTTAACCCAGTGTTGATTTTTATTTTTATTTTTGTCAATATTTGACTCATTGCTGGGTTAAAACAACCCTGAATTTTTTAAGTGTAGGATGATTCTTCTGTTTACTGTGGAAAGCCCCTCTTGGAACCATTATTTTTTTAACAGTGTACTTTTAATTATAGACTTTAACATTTTGATTTAATCTAAAACTCTAAAAAGGACATAGCAGCAAAACTAAGGAGCAAAATATTTAGAGTATAGATTCTTCAAATAACCTTTTGGTAAACAGTTATAAAAAAATAATCTTTTTTTTTTTTTTACAGTAATAATCTAAAGACTTAAAAAAAAGAGAGAGAGACATTTCAGCTATAAAGATATTTTGTCAAATGACAGTTTCTTTATGGAATCATCAATAAAGTCAATAAAGAGCTTACATTTTAGGGTTGAAAAATGCTACAGATGATTGCCGTTTTAGAAAACATAACACTGCTTTAAAGAGCTTGAAAAGTGTTGAATATTCTCTCCTTACTAGAAAATTTTGCATTGATTTATTTATTTATTTATTTATTTTATTTTATTTATTTTTTTACTCCTGTTGCACCTTAAGGCACCTTTAACCAGGTGCTGGATTTGTGATCCACTAAAGCCTTTTAGCAGCAGTGCAATCGTGGTGAAATCCGGATGTGCTTTTCGCACCTCTCTGTAGATGGATCGGCAGCGGCTGGAGAGGGAGAAACAGTTGCGTGAGGAGGCAGAGAGAGCGCGTGATGAACTCCAGAGGAGACTCATTCAGTTACAGGACGAAGCTCACATGGCCAATGAAGCGCTGGTGAGAAACTGCATATACTTTCACAGGTCGATCAGTTCTAGCACTTCAGTATCTGCACTTGTACTGGACCCATGCTGAATGAGCCTCATACTGTTTTTTTTTTAAGGGTGATAAGGTTGTAAGGGAAATTTAAAACTTTACATTTTTCCCAGTATATGTTCTGTAGCAGCTATCTTAGCTTTAGCATAATTTATCACCTTTTGTTTTATTTGATTAACCAGTCATAATAAACCTGAAGCAATATCTCAAAAGTATAGTAATAATAGTTATAAAAGTTAAAAAAAATTATTAAATACAATATTATTAGTATTGAAATAAAATATTATTATGAATGTTATTATTTAACTGTTTAAAATTATTCTAAAATCTAAAATAAGTATTAAAATAGTAATAATATAGAAATTAAAAATGTAAATATTTTTTATAGTAGTAATAACAATAGTAATAATAATAATAATTATTATTATATTATTATAATTATTATTAGACTGGAGTGCCTTAGTGTCCCCCACCAGTGACGATATACAGCCATATCGCACTGCTACTTGTGTGATATTGCGTTTATACAACAGTTCGACGGCATAATTGTGTATATACTAAAATCAAACATAGAAAGTCTCAAAAATCCTTTTGTATGAGGAACTACTTTCTTCTGCCATTCATTCACATCTGCAGCTGATTTCAGAACAGCAGAAACTGTTACTAATTCACCAAAGTTATTTTAGAGCTAGTATTTGCATGATTCTCTAGCGTAATGTCTAAAGTGATCGCCTCCCACCAGTGCCGATATACAGCCATATCGCACTGCTACTCGTGTGATATTGCTCATATTTTTTTATTTATTTATTTATTTATATGCAGTTTAAGGCTATATTTCTGTTTTATCTCTTCACTTCCACATGATATTATTAGACGTAGTGTTCAGATCACATTCTGAGGGTGTTTTGGCTCTTGCAAACAAAAGAAATTTGCCATCAGGGCTTTTGAACTGCTATCAGTGTGCATCCCACTGATATGTGTTTCTCCCAAAGGGTTCAGTATCTGTGCTCAGCATAGCGCTAATTCATATAATTTTCTGCCAGAGCTCAGACTAGCAGAGGTCTTATTATTTTTAATCAGAGAGTTTCATATCATTGCCAGTCCTGACTTCTCCTTCTCTTGCTTTCTGAAATATTTATGTATGAGTTTTTTTTTCACATTCCTTTCTGAAAGTGGATATGTTTGGAGAGATATATTTGGGAAGAAAAGGCCGACCTAGTGACATGATTTCTGTAGTGCAAATGACGTTAGCTTTATGTAACAGTTTTTTTTTTTTTGTCTGCCTCAAAAATGCTGTAGAAATGCTAAAGCTACATAGAAAAATTCAGATGGCTTGCATTATTAAAAAAATGCTGAATTGCCACAGTATTCTGAACTTTAAAATCTAATGTTGCTATTCAAAAACTAGAGCATCAGATGAACCAAAATAACCTATTTGCATTGTAAAGCGTGTGTTTTATCTCTTCTCAGTTGCGTTCAGAGGAGACGGCAGATTTGTTGGCGGAAAAGGCACAAATCGCTGAGGAGGAGGCCAAGCTTTTGGCTCAGAAAGCGGCTGAGGCTGAACAGGAGATGCAGCGTATTAAGGTTAGTGTGCATTTATTTACACCGGCTGCTCACAGAAGATCATTTGGGAGCATTGAGGACTGATCCTGCACTGAATGGCTCTCTATATAAAGGTGACAGCTATTCGCTCTGAGGAGGAGAAAAGACTGATGGAGCAGAAGATGCTGGAGGCTGAGATGATCGCGCTCAAGATGGCAGAAGAGTCTGAAAGGAGGTAATATCACACACATTTGGCATATACAGTTGAAGTCAAAATTATTAGAGCAAGACATTTTAAAACCGTATTTCCTGTAATATTTTTTCTTCTAGAGAAATTCTTATGTTTTATTTCAGCTAGAATAAAAGCAGTTTTTAATGTTTTTAAAACCATTTTCCCCCTTGAGCAATATATTTTTTTCAATTGTCTGCAGAACAAACCACTTATACAAATGATTTGCCTTATTACCCTAACTTGCCTAGTTAACCTAGTGAAGCCTTTAAATGTCACTTTAAGCTGAATACTAGTATCTTTAAAAAAAATCTAGTAAAATATGTACTGTAATCATGGCAAAGATAAAAGAAATCAGTTATTAGAGATGAGTTATTAAAACTATTATGTTTAGAAATGTGTTGGAAAAAATCTTATTTCCTTTAAACAGAAGTTGGGGAAAAAATATATACAGGAGGGCTAATAATTCAGGAGGGCTATTAATTCTGACTTTTACTTGTAGATACAGATGTGGACATAGTGTTGATACCTTTCCATTGAAGAAAGAAAACTATAGTGGTCACTGAAATAACTTAAAAGTGAAAAATAATTAATAACAAATTACTGAAAATAAACTAATGAAAGTCAGATATTTCTTTTGAATTGTGGTTCAACAGAATCATTAAAAAAGCAAACGAATGAAACTGGCCTGGACACAAATAAAGGGTACCAGCAATTTTGTTCACGTCTGTATATTATTTATTTATTTATTTATGATCCCTGCTTGACATGTTATTTTAAATGACAGTTAATATTTAGTGGTTCACCATAAAATATACTTTTTTTTTTAAGCTTTGTTTGTCATTTTCTTCACTGCAATCTTTTGAATAGGCAAATAGGTGCTATTTTGCAACTGTCAAATTCTTTTTTTCAACAATAACTCTTGAATTTAATTAGCGATGCTTATTGAGGCAAGGTTTGAAAATGTATTTGTGGCAGAAACTGTGGTGTTCTTGTTCATTAAAACCGAGGTCATTATTCTTAACTAAAACTAAAATCTTTTTTTTTTTTTGAAATAAAATAAATGTTAAGTGTTTTTTTTATGTATAAAAAAAATACAAACATATATATATATATATATAAATAAATACATAAATGACAACAAGAAACAATTAAATAAAATCTGTAAAGATTGACAATTAATTTGTTCTATTTTTAATTGACATTAATTCTAATTAATACATCATATTTTTATATTTATATGTATATTAACACATATGAATATATTAATTTCTATTAATACTTTCAAAGACGTGACATGGTGGCTGGTTCGAGTCCCGGCTGGGTCAGTTGGCGTTTCTGTGTGGAGTTTGCATGTTCTCCCCGTGTTGGTGTGGGTTATCCGGGTTTCCCCCACAGTCCAAAGACATGCGCTATAGGTGAATCGAATAAACTAAATTGGCTGTCGTGTATGTGTGTGTATAGATGTTTCCCAGTACTGGGTTGCAGCTGGAAGGACATCTGCTGTGTAAAACATGCTGGATGAGTTGACGGTTCATTCCGCTGTGGTGACCCTTGATGAATAAAGGGACTAAGCCAAAGGAAAATGAATAATACTTTCAAACTTAATGAAACTTGAAACTGTCAACTAATTCATCAAAATAAATTTATTGAAAAAGCTGTAAAGATAAACAATTAATTTGTACTATTTTAAAGTGACAATAATTTTAATTAATAAATAATTAATAGTTTTATATGTATATGTAATTTAATAATCATTAATACTTAATGAAACTTGAACCTGTCAACTAATTCATCAGAATATATTTATTGAAAATGAAAAACTATTAGATGGAAAAACCGAAACAAATAGATAAAACAATAAATAGTTTAAAAATATGAAGAAAATAAGACAATTATAAAGTAGTTACTAATAAATACAAGCGAATAACTAATAAAATAAAGATACCAATATAAAAATATAAATACAGGGTTCCCACACTTCTTGAAAGTACTTAAAAGTACTTGAATTTCAGACATATGGATTTAAGGCCTGGAGAGTATTTAAAAACAAACACAGATCCTGGAAAGTGCTTGAATTACATTTGAAATTAAATTTGTTCATGGTATAATTTCAACAATTGTACCCAATTGTCCAAAAAAAACCCTGAAATTGCTAAATTAAAAATCTTAAATTTAAATCATGTACAATAACACTGACAAATATTGTAGTGTAGTGAATTCGACACATTAATTCGACACAAGTTATTTGAATGTAACTTTTTAAAAGTCATTTTTTTTGTAAATTACTCTTTTTAATGTAAATATTAAGTGTGAGTTTAATGTTAAGTACCGTAAGGACTTTCATGGTGCTACATATGCTGGGGTATGAATTGCAAAGGTGCTTGATTTAAAATTAATGGTGCTTTAAAAAGTCCTTGAAAGTCCTTGAATCTGCTGTTTATGAAAGTATGGGAACCCTGTAAATAGTCTAGTACTATCTACAAATATTAGATACTGTAGAAATAATACTATAACAAACCTATAATAAGAATAAATAGATAGAAAAAGTCATAGAGCAGCATTCTAGCATCATGACAGTAGCTAATGCCATTGCAATTACTTATTTATTCTTCTTTAATTCATTTGTATGTATTTTATTTAGTCAGTTATTCGTTTATTCCTATATTTAACCCGTTAGATAAAATGCATGGGCAAAAATCAAGCAACATCTATAATTAATCATCATCTCTTATAGAGTGGCTCTGAACTCAGTATGTGGACATGCATCATCACAGAAAGCTCAGATCTGCCTCTCGCAGCTGGATCGTTGCCAGTGGCTTTTCTCAAACCCATATACTGGCTCTTTACTTAGTATGTGGCACTCTATTGGTGTGCATGCTGGGATAGCCATTCGATTCGGTGCCAGTGAACGACTCAATTTTCTGCTGATCTGAGCATCCATTTTTTTTCCATTTCTAGCCCAATTTATGCTTCAGAGATCCCAGTACTGTGTCCACTTCAAAGGGCTCAAACCTTGAGTGAGTAAACCCATGTTTCTCATCCTCCGCAGGGCCAAAGAGGCCGACCAGCTGAAACAGGACCTGCAGGAGGCCAGAGAATCGGAGCGCAAAGCCAAAAACAAACTACTGGAGATCACCAGCAAATCGGCATATTCGGTAATCACCCATCCCCTTCCAATAACACTCACCCGCGGCGCTTTCCACAGACGACAGCGCATCAACACTTGTCATTCTTCATCAGCCTGGAGTCCGAAGCCATTCCAAATTTATCTCCATAAGAAAAAAAAAAAAAAGGTTTAACTGTGCCCTGTTTTTACGCTAGTCTGATTTAGCCCCTTGGCCATTTGTCAATGTCAGGATAATTTATTTAAGCAAAAGTTGCATTGGACAAGCATTCCATTACTTGCAGGAAAACTTTCAGGGAAAACCTTCGACAGAGTTTTAGCCTCGCAGTAACAGCCCTAATGCAATCGAGAAGAAATATTTATATTCATATTAAGCTGTCCAATTTAAAAAAAAAATGGTTAGGTAGTCCTCAAGGGTTGTAATGCTTTTCGGAATTGGATTACAAATGGGTTCAGAATGTCTGGCTATTTAAAGAACTTGAAAACCTTCATTGAAATGCAGTGTGAATGTCCACTAGATTCAAATACACATGATGACTGAGTGCACTTCATCTGATTAAAATTCACAACTGTTGAGGCACTGTAGTCTTGTGTATATGGATAAAAGATGTAAATGAGGACAGAAATTTTTTTTTCTGCATAAATATTCCTAGAGAGGATTTATTTCCAAACTACAATATTAATCTCAGTGTTATTATGGAGAGATTGAGAGACTATATATTAGTGTGTCACGGTACTGGGACCACAGTTTGGTTCATACACTCCCACAATGAATACAGTCGGTCCACGTGTGCCAATAATGTGCAAGTTAGACAGAAAAGACCACATCAGTGCAACAACTGAGGAGCCATTCACAAAGAATGCGCCTTTGCTTCTGAAAATGCCAGATGCAGCACTCTTGGTTCTGCTGTGTTGCTGCTGTCATGCCAACATTTTACCTTAAACAGCAGCTTGCAACCTTTAAAGGTCCCATGAAATTAAAATAAAGTTTTTTAGATGTTAGTTTCACTATTGTTAGTTTTTAGGATATTTATAATCTAGTGTGCACCAAAACAGTGACAAAATTCCCATTTAGAAGATATAAAACTGATACAAACATGTAAAGCTTGTAAATGGATCAACGGTTTTATTCACGTCACCTCATACTTCAGTTTGTCATCAAATCGTGACCAATCAAATACTCTCAAGTATCTGACAAATTCGTCAAGATGCTTCACATTTGATGCGCTTGAGCTCAACCATTCTCTGTTTTTTTTTTAAAGGGGAGGAGTTACACAATGTCCCATCCTCTCAATGTGTCGCTTGAGATTATGCCAAACATTGAATAAAAATGCACATTTCAAAGCACCTCACAGGACCTTCAAAAGTGCCATCGAGTGCTGATTTTAAATGTGAGAGTTGATTTTAAATGTGTTAAATATTCTTTGATATCTATATAGGCATGTGGCTGGTGTAAGTACAAAACATCTACAGAAACTAGGTTTTATATGCTCATTTTTAACCGCAGGAATTACCCCTAGAATGAAAAGCTCAGTGTTGACCCTATTTGGAATGGTCATGAATATTAATCAGCTCTACTCCGACGCTGATGCTCATTTTAGCAGTTTACATTTGTCTGTTGCATCATTATAAATGTACATGGCAAATCTCACAATATACATGTTAAACTAACAAAAGGTAAATTCAAACAAAACTTATCCTTCAAGGTGTGCTGAAAATTAGTTCAACAAATGCCTTTGTTGCATTTTGACAAGCTCTGAACACTCTGGTCATGCTGTCTGCTTGCAAAATCCTCTTAAGATCCTCATAAGATTTACATGAGAACAAGGAAACAATGCCAATGTCAAACAATGTAGTTTCCATACTAAACCCTTACTATTCAGCTATGCCCAAGTACACTCACCGGTCACTTTATTAGGTACACCTTCGTACTATGGAGTTTGACATGATGGCATCTTGCAGTTGCTGCAGATTTGTCGGCTGCACATCCATGATGCGAATCTCCCGTTCTACCACATCCCAAAGGTGCTCTATTGGATTGAGATCTGATGATTGTAGAGGCCATTTGAGTACAGTGAATTCATTGTCATGTTCAAGAAACCAGTCTGAGATGATTCGCGCTTTGACATGGCGCGTTATCCTGCTGGAAGTAGTAATCAGAAGATGTGTACACTGGTCATAAAGGGATGGACATGGTCAGCAACAATACTCAGGTAGGCTGTGGCGTTGACACAATGCTTGATTAGTACTAATGGGCCCAAAGTGTGCCAAGAAAATATCCCCCACACCATTACACCACCACCACCAGCCTGAATCGTTGATACAAGGCAGGATGGATCCATGCTTTTGTTGTTGTTGACGCCAAATTCTGACCTTACCATCTGAATGTTGCAGCTGAAATCGAGACTCATCAGACCAGGCATTGTTTTTCCAATCTTCTATTGTCCAGTTTTGGTGAGTTTTGTGTGAACTGTAGCCTCAGTTGCCTGTTCTTAGCTGATGGCTACCCGGTGTGGTCTTCTGCTGCTGTAGCCCATCCACCTCAAGGTTCGACGTGTTATGCGTTCAGAGATGCTCTTCTGCGTACCTCACTTGTAACGAGTGTTTTGTTGAAGTACTGTTGCCTTTTTATCAGCTGGAACCTCTCAAACCAGTGTTATTATACTTAAAATACTTTTTCAAAATTACAACTAAAACACAAAAAAAAGAGAGAAAATACTATACAAACATTCAAATGGTGCGACCGAGAAGGAATATGTATATTCTTAATAATATAGAACTGTATTGGAAATAGGTTCAGAATGTTTGGCTTTTTAAAGAACTTAAAAATCTTCATTTAAGTGGTGTGAATGTCCACTAGATCCAAATACACGATGACTGAGTGCACTCAGATTCTGATTCCAATGCATGATTTGTAAAGGGACTGTCTCTAGCCTTGTATCTGGATAATAGATATAATTGAGAGGTAGATTTTTTTTTCTCTCTCTTCATTAATGTTCCCAGAGATTACTTTTTTTTTTTTTTTTTTTTACCTAGAATACAAATGTCAGTGTTATTATGAAGAGGATCCTAATTATTGGCCTTAGCACTTGGGAACTGAGCTCTTCCGCTCTTTTAAAGCATTGTGGATACTCTTGAAAATCCCACGGGCGGCTCATCTGCACTTTTTACATGCACAGTGAGTTAAGGGGGTGACTGGAGGTCAGCGTAGCATTTTAAACATTAGCTCTCTCTATGGGTGGCTAATATTAGATCTGTTCGACCACTTCAAAATCCAGGAGGCATTTCAAAGCGTTGCAGTCATCTGTGGGTATTGAGGGTATTGATGTCTCACAGAGAATTTTGAAGTGTTTTTCTTTGCACGTATATGTGTGTGTGTGTGTGTGTGTGTTTACACTTAAGCTTCCTTTGCTCTTTTGAAAACATCTATCTAAGGCAAAGGCAAACCTGAGACTGACTTAGTTTAGATAAGTCATTCAGCCTGAGGCAAATAATGCAGCTATTTGAAACTGTTTGAATTCTTTGATTATTTAGTTGATCAGTCAGATTCTGCAATTTGCATCGCATACTAAGTTTAATCATGAAATCTAAACGAACCCTGTTTGCATTTTAATATCTTTCTTGTTTTATTCGGATAATTCCGAAGAGCCCTTCGGATAGTGCCTAAAGTATAGAGAAAATGCAGTATTTATGGTATGAGTTTATGGTCAAATATTTGTTTAGGGATTTTGTAAGTAATGCAGCCTTTTTGTAATGCAGATTATTATCCCTTTGTATATTTTTTCCCCCCAGTTTCAGTTAAACGTAAAGATTTTTTTCATTTGTTGGTGTTGCTTAATCACAGTGTGTACATTAAATGTAGTGACCATGCTATTTAAAGATTAAACATGTTTTCCTCTCCTCTTTCTGTGTTTCCCTGCCCAGCCTGTGCCTTTGTCTGCCAACGCTCTTCCTGCTGATGGTCCTAACTTCAACTTCAGCATGGAGAACCTGAGTTTTGACTTCAAAGACACGGACATGAAACGTCTGTCCATGGAGATCGAGAAAGAGAAGTGAGTGCAGGCCATTTCAGGCATCAGTCCGTCTTGATCACAGTCTCTCTCTGCTGCCATCACATCCATCTGTCCACACATTTTGAACCAGTTACATCAACTGAAGCCCAGTGTGTCCTCTCCACTGATGCTCAACTTAGTTTTTAAGTCATAAAACTTTCTTCCACTTTGACCTAATATAGTTTTACTCTCAAGTTTGAGTTTTTTTTTCAATTAAATGTAATTATTTTGTTCAGCAACTATTCATTAAACTGACCAGAAGTGACAATAAAGGTATTTAACATGGGTAACACTGTACAATAAGGTTTCATTATTTTAATGGAAGTAATGTATTTACTAACATGAACAAACAATGAACAATATATTTATTACAGTCTTATTTTTTTTAACAGTAACACATTACAATAAGGTTGTATTAGTTAATGTTAGTTAATGCATTGAACAACAAACACTGAACAATGGATTTACTACTGTATGTATTGATGTTTGTTAACATTAGTTAATGGAACTAAAGTTGTTCAAGTTAACTCACTGTGCATTAACTAATGTTTGGATGTTAATATTGCATTAGTAAATGTTGAACTATGATTAATAAATGCTGTACAGGCATTGTTCATTATTAGTTCATGTTAATAAATACATTAACTAATGAAACCTTATTGTAAAGTGTGACCTCTTTAACATTAGTTAACAAGGACTAATGATTGTATTTTAATTAGCCAATTGACTTTGAAATTTAATAATGCATTAGTAAATGTTGAAATTATCTTTAACCCCTATAAATAAAGCCTCTATAAATATTGTTTATTATTAGTTCATGTTAGTAAATACAACAACAAATAGAACGTTTTTGTGTAGAATTAAATTTTGTGTTAAATTGAATTATTACAAGAGTTTTTGGTTACTTTATTTTAAGGTGTCCTTGTTACAATATAACTATTCACCTAATTTGATGTACCTACTACTGTATATGGACAGAGTTAGATCGCTGCTTAGGTTTAGGGTCAGTTGCATGAAATTATTCATAATTAATTTGAATTACTATAGTAAGTAAATGGAACATGTAAAACAAGGACACCTTAAAATGCATTTTTGTTTTACATTTTATTATTCATGATAAACTTTGGTCACACTTTAATTTAATGTACAAGTCACGCTATTAACAAACCATTAACTGAACTTTTAGCTTAATAAATTACTATTTTGCAGCTTATTAATAGTTAGTAAGGTAGTAGTTGGGTTTAGGTAGGATTAGGGATGTAAAATAAGATCATACTTTATAGGTGCTAATAAACAGTTATTATCTTAATAATAGGCAGCTAATAAGCCAGTAGTAATTGGTGATTTATTACTTGGCGCAGTATTACTATAACTAGTTTCACCTTAATTTTAACTACTATATTAACTAAATTACAAAATTAAGAATGTGAAATAGACACCTTAAAACAAAAAGGTGCAGAGAATTATTATTATTTGTTGCATATATTAATTGTAGTGGATATAAATAATTTGTTTTTAATAGTAATCGAATTTCACAATGCTACCTTTCCTGTTTTAATTGATTGAATGCATCTTTGCAACATGTATAACTCCTAGAGACTCCGTAGTTTTAGATTCAGTCAATGTCTTATCACAAAAAAAATCAGGGAGGTGACAAAACTGTTGCGAATAGGCCTTAAAGCGGATGGAGACCAAGAGAGCAGCTTTGTTACACAATGTGTCTGTCCTGTTTGGCAGGGTTGAGTACATGGAGAAGAGCAAACACCTTCAGGAGCAGCTGAATGAACTGAAGACTGAGATTGAGTCATTAAAGCTAAAGGAGCGAGAAACGCCTCTAGACATCCTCCATAATGAGAACACGGAGAAAGGCACCAGCAAGCAGAGCAACTTTAAAAAGGTGGGTTAAATGCATCTCACACAAAAGCCAGACAATGTGTGGTACTTTATTTTTACATTTGTTAAACCTCATGCTAAAGCTGGGACAACCTAAACGTGTCATTCAACTCATTTTCTTTTTTTGTTAAATTTTGTCTTTCGTCTCTTTGTTGATTTGATATTTGATGGAGTAGAAGAACGTAGTGTGGAATGGGACTTGAAATGCTGTGAGCTGTGCTTAAACTTTTTTTTTTTTGCCCAAGACATTGGATTTATGGTGACATTTATTTTCGTTTATCAATGCCAATCAAAGCATTTTTTAATGTGTTGCTATCAGCTGTAGAGTTTTTTTCATTATAACAAATTCTAATCTCAATAATTTTTTTCAATGATGTAAACATGATTCAGAGTAGGCCACATGACCAAATAAAACGTTGTGTATTTATATAAACAGTCATGTATATTAACCCTCTGGGGAAGTTTTCAGTCATTGTAGAGTGAGAAACTTTGGTTTTTGAAATGTAAAAAATTACAGAATCATCAGAATGATATAAAACTCCTTGACTTTGTTGCCATTTGGTATGCAAAAACACAAAAAATAAAGTCCTGATTCATGCATGCTAAATGGTTGTAAAAAGTCACACTTGTGGTTTTCAAGGTCAAAAATGACCGCCATAGAAAATCAATGGAAGATATGAACATTTAGAGGGGCGGCACAGTGGGTCAGTAGTTAACACTGTCGCCTCACAGCAAAAAGGTTGCTGGTTCGAGTCCCGGCTGGACTAGTTGGCATTTCTGTGTGGAGTTTGCATGTTCTCCCCGTGTTCATGTGGGTTTCCTCCGGGAGCTCCGGTTTCCCCCACAGTCCAAAGACATGAGCTATAGGTGAATTAAATAAACTAAATTGGCCATAAGTGCGAGTGTGTGTTAATGAGTGTGTATGGGGGTTTCCCAGTACTGGGTTGCAGCTGGAAGGGCATCTGCTGCGTAAAACATGCCGGAATAGTTGGCGGTTCATTTCGCTGTGGCCACCTCTGAAATAGAGACTAAGCCAAAGGGAAATGAATCAATGAACATTAAGAGAATATTTTGTTTGCACGATCAAGTTTTTTTGTTTGCACGACGGTTTTTAGTGTGGAATGGCAAAGTCTCTATTTTACCTGGAAATACTGCAATAATTAAAAAATAATAATAATAAAAAATACAAATTACAAAAATTCGAGTTTTCAATGGGGAAAAATTATGTTAATTACTGCATAAACATTAATTATTACCACAAATCCCTCTCAAAATTCAAAATAATATAGAAAAACTATTATTAAACAAGGCCTCACAGTGGCGCAGTGGGTAGCACGTTCGCCTCACAGCAAGAAGGTTGCTGGTTCGAGCCTCGGCTGGGTCAGTTGGCGTTTCTGTGTGGAGTTTGCATGTTCTCCCCCGTGTTGGCGTGGGTTTCCTCCGGGTGCTCCGGTTTCCCCCACAAGTCCAAAGACATGCGGTATAGGTGAATTGGGTAAGCTAAATTGTCCGTAGTGTATGAGTGTGAATGGGTGTGTATGGATGTTTCCCAGAGATGGGTTGCAGCTGGAAGGGCATCCGCTGCGTAAAACATATGCTGGATAAGTTGGCGGTTCATTCCGCTGTGGCCCCAGATTAATAAAGGGACTAAGCCGAAAATGAAAATGAATGAATGAATATTATTAAACAAAAATATTAAATTAAAAAAAGATTGACATTTCAAATAAATGCATTTTGCTTGATTTCCACAATAATATTAAGCAGCACAACTGTTTATAATATTGATAATAAGTAATATTTATTAATGAATGAAAAGGTTTAAGCTCCAAATTAGATGCAGATTTGGTTGAGTATTTGAAAACCTTTCAAAAACATAAACAAAATATTACTGACATCAAAGGTTTCCTTTACGATTTCCTCTAGTTCCTCTATAATGTTTGAATTGGTTCATATTAAAGTTAAGAAACATTGTGTCTTAGAACTGTGTAATTTAGAAAATTGAAGTGCAGTTTCACTAAACTCCTCTGAAGTCTCTCTCTGTGCTGGAGCACTGTTTCTCAGAAAGGCCTATGAGTTCCCATGAAATATGATCCTAATCATACGGTTAGTCATGCATCCAAGCACCGGTAATCCAAAATGAATTTATTCATCTTCTTTCTGAAAGGTTTTCATCAAGCCTTATGAAACGGTAGATTAAAAGCTCCATTTTAGCCACAGAGTCCTTTCCTTCAGTGTGCGAAATTGTCTCGTTGGCGCTACGCTAATTGATTCCTGTGTTGTGATCGGTTGTTTAGGCGAATAAAGTGCCCTCCGTGTCTTCAGTCAGTCTGCCTTGATGTGATTGTCTAATTGAAGCGGAGCACAAGCAAATCAAGCTGGACACTTCGGGGAGGACGGCTTTACAGCTCTCAATGCTAAAAAAATAATAATCTGCACATCAGTTTGACAGCTGCTGTTTTCTTAGCCGACGTTGAGCCTGCATTGGTAGCCTGTATCGGGACACTGTCTGGCTTGTAAATCACCATTGGGCAGGTAGTTTGAGCACTGGACCTTGGAGCAAAGTGACAAGGGTCACTGGCTTTCCAGGTCACGGTGCTGGAATGATTAATGGTGCTTCCTCCATAGCCTGGTGCGTCCTGCTGCTAGCAATAGCCTGAGGGACAGAGATGTAGTGAGAGTGTCTTAATGCACTGACAGTCTCACCTGTTTTTGTGTGGTAATCCATCAAAATCTAACTTGAAGCAGTGGCACATTAGTGTCCAAGTGTGCCTTTGTTAATTGTGCTGAATTATGGATAAGTAAGTTTAAAAGTCCATTACATCTCTTTTTGTCCTTGGAAGTACCTTATATGAATACTGTTTAATAACGTATTTTAGAAAAATGCGACAGTACAGACCACAGGTGAAATATATAAAAGCGAAGAGATGATGCCAACCCTTGGAGGACTTCAAGGATAACACAAAATCTTAAGCAATCAAACGCTCCCAAGTATCTGACATGTCCCGCTCCCTTCAAGATGCGTTTCATTAGATGCGCTTGAGCTCAACCACTCTCACTAGCAGAGCGGTAATAAAAATAAAACTCTTTTGGCTGTTTTTTTAAAGGAAGGAGCCCGTGAGATTGTCCCGTGAGATTGTCAGACATTAAATTAAAAAATGCACATTTCAAAGACCTTTTAAGCTGCTACCATTGGATAAAGTATATTGGCCATTAGGGCTGCGCAATATATTGTTTCACTGTTGATATCTCTATGTGACCATTCGCAATAGTCACATCGCGAGCATACGCAATGTTGAGTCTGGATTATAATTGATTATTTCGCAAGTGTTTTTTGAGTCCTGTGACTGTGTGAGGATTTAAAAGCATTCAGGCTTAAGAAATTGTACCGTTTGTAGCTTTGACAAATGAAAACGATAAATTTTATTGAATTGTTTATAAAACTAAGACTATGCAGTATTATTTTACATTAGATTATTCAATTACTGTATACCTGAATACAGTTCCTGTGTGTGTGTGTGTGTGTGTGTGTGTGTGTGTGTGTGTGTGTGTGTGTGTGTGAGAGAGAGAGAGAGAATGGGAGAGTGTGTGTGGGTGTTTCCCAGCACTGGTAAAACTTGTGCCAGAATAATTGCTGGTGTATTCTGCTGTCCCCGGCAGCCCCTGACGAAAAAGGAAATAAGCTGAAGGAAAGTGAGTGAAGTGACCCTTTTTTTTGGACAACAATTTGGTTGTGACATTTTGAATCATGTCACTGTCCCTCCTGTTTATTGGAGAGTGCAAATCAGTCTTAAAGGTGACCTATTATACCCCTTTTTACAAAATGTAAAACCGCCCCTTTTAGACTTTGATCCAAAGTATGCCGTTTTAGTGACTGCCGCTTTAAATTCAAATGATATTGTGCTCTTTTCAAAAGAGGCCGGAGCTAGCTTTAGCAGGTGAAAACTCTAATGGCGGATGGCTGCTTCTCACTCAGGGCTGTTTATTCTAATGAGGGAGAGATAGTCACTGAGCGGGGCTTTCCCCCTCTGATGACACGTACAAAGGGAGAATGTCAATCAAAGTTTTTCTGCAGACTTTTTTTTTAAATCAAATGTGATTATAAAAAACCCCCTGAAATAATTAATTTTTTCCATTAGAGGCTGGCTATATACTCTGTTGCTGCGCAATTGTGTTTAAACCCCTTATAGTTGTGATTTTTGCATAATAGGTCCTCTTTAAACCATTTTCAAGTGTACCAGTTCAAGCTCTAGAAGGGAAGCTGTATGATTTAGAGATTTATTTTGTTTCTCTAACAATCAACAGTCTAATGATTCCCAAAAGTAGTGTGCTGGTTGTGGAATTGGATAAAATGTGTCTCCTTAACAAATATGTAATTGCTTATTCTTTATACTGACAGTTGTTCGTCATACTGACTGGACGCTGGCAGAATTCTGAACTTTCATTTGCCTAAACCTTTCTTTCTTTCTTTCTGACAAAATAATCAGATGAATACACTTAATTCGTCAAGTTTTAAAAACAAATCTTATATGTAGAGGTTTGACGATCTCTTTTTACAAGATCTCACAAGATGAAATTGTGACTAGATTTCTTGTCGAGGTGAAAAGTTGTCTCTTGATTTGTGATGTTAGCCTAATGGAGCATGAGGGAGAAACTAGCATTGAAGATTGGAGGCAGGATTGGATTTGGACCGCAAATCAATTGCTTTGCACACACCTGGCAACCCAGGCTGGCCTCGGTGTTGCGTGTGTCCCTCGGTTGGGCGGGCGGGTGTGACGTAACTGTTTTTTTTTTTTATTCACCGTAGTTCAACAGCTGGCGGGTTGGGTCCAACACAGGCTACAACTGCAGCCACACACATTAACCATGCTTCATATCCATGCGATGGAATAGCACTTTAGATATGCTGAAAGTCATAATCGTCATAAACACAAATCGGATTAAGACGTAGAGTGATGTTGAGTATTCCTATTGTTTTCACATTATTGAACTGCAGTACAGACATGTAAAGAATTATTTCCATTGTGGTCCTTGATGTGAAGTACAGATTTTACTACTCTAAGTAACAGGTGAGACAAAGTAAACACAAATATAATCACAAATAACCATTAAAACATACTGTAAAATCCATCAACATACTATTCTGCTTAAGAGCTAGCTTTTGGATTTTAAACTAAAACTCTACAGGCAGTTTATTCCATAGCAGTGCCTCAGAATATTTAAAAGACTTAAATTAAGACAAAGTATACGGCTGTTATCAGTGCTGAACTTCACTCCTATTGAACGTTTTTTGTGTGTTGTTGCATTTACTTTTAACCAACTGCTCACAGTATGATTTTTTTGGTGGACATTTGAAGTCAGTTCTTCTCAAGATCACACAGTTGTCCAGATTACAGAGTACACGGTTTACACAGTAACCAGAGGCATGTGTAGAGTATTTATTGTGACATTTATAACTCAAGATGTCTGGTAAAAGCTGAGCAGATTGGGGTATTTCAGGTTGAGTGTGCTTAAATCCCTTGCAAAATGATTCATTAATGAAGCACAAAATGTACCATCTTCTCAATGCATTAATTTCATCATTTGCCCATCTCTGCTGTCTCTTTTTGTTTGTTTACGCTAGTCTTTCATGAGGGATTCTGTCTTTAAACATCACTGTCAGTGGCTTCACACAGACTAGTGACAGCTGATCAGAGACACACACATGCTCCCTCCACACACACACACACACACACACACACACACACACACACACACACACACACTCCTCTCTCTCTCTCTCTCTCTCTCTCTCTCTCTCTCTCTCTCTCTCTATTGAACATGTCATACATGTCTAGGGGTTCTCATTTCTTCATTGCACAACATAATTAACTATTTAACTATTTTCATATTAATACAACAGAATATAAAATATATTTTGAAGATTATTTCTAACCAACTCACTTCGTCATTCTATCTATTGTTGTGTCTATATTTCTATCTGTCTGTCTGTCTGACTATCTATCGTTATATCGTTATATCTGTCTATCTATCATTCTGTCTATTGTTCTATTTTTCATTCTATCTATCCATCCATCCATCTGTCTATCTGTCGGTCTATCTATTGAGATTGATAGATGGATATAATAAACATACACTGAGAGATGAACAAAAACAGGGCCTATTGACCTATAGATTTTTTTAATCAAATTATTGACACCATGATTTAAATTGGATTGCGAAAATACCTCTATAAAAATAATAATAATAATAATTATTATTAATATAATAATTATTATAGTAATATATTATTAATTATTTTGTGTAAATATTAAAATCATTAACTAGTTACAAACATTTCAAAAAGTAGCATAATAATAATACAAAAATATTTGTTATTGGTTTTATTACAGAACATTTATGCTACAGGCATGTTTTTTCCATTTCAAGATTTTACATATGAATTGGTATTTAGACATTCACAGACCATTTAACCAGTTTGGTTAGAAGTAATCTTCAAAATATATTTTATATTCTTTTGTTTTAATATGGAAATATTTAATTATGTTGTGCAATGAAATAGTAATTAGCAACGAAAACAGCTCATTGAGTCATTCATTTGCCTCATTAAAAATCTCTCAAATTAAGTTGATGCATTGAATTATTTGCTCAAAGTGCAGAATAATTTACAAACAACACCACTGAGATGAACAACAGTTCTTAAAATCTTGGTTTGTTATTGATTCTAAAGATTGTTTGGATAGGAAAATTTAAACATTTATTTGAAATAGAAATCTTTTGTGACATAAGTCGTTAAGATCTTTGCACTATGAAGTCTGAAAATGTCATATGGATTTTTTTTTATATTTCTTTATAATAATTTATGCGCTGTGTTTGTCATTAAGTGATCTGTGCTGGTCAAGTGACTGCATTCTGTATTTTGCCCTCCGCTTGTATGGTGGCTCTGAACTGTCAAAACACCTCTCAAACGCTTTTTTGGATGCGAAAAACTGAAAAAAATCAAACCCAATTAAATTTTTTTTTATGACAGACGAAAGTTTCTGAGGCAGTTTGTCAATACTGTTAACACAACGTGAGGTTGAATTTATTTTTTAACGTACGGAAATTAAATTAGAAAATTTCTAATTCCATATGCAGTAATCTTTACATGTGTCATTTATTAATAAATGTGTTTTTATCCTAAATGTGACTTCATAACAGATGAAGATCTTCCGTTTGGAGCGTAGCAGTTCTTTAACACCTGTAAATCTTCTTCAATCTGTCTCCACAGCTCACTCTACAGAGCACCAAATCCAGAGTGGCCTTCTTCCAGGAGCTTTAGCCATCCAGACGTACTGGACTATAGTGTCTGAATCATGTGTCTCACTGTGCTTTTATCACACTGACCCATTCCTGTATGATCCTAGGACATTCCGGTAATGAAGAATGTACTATTTGACGGTAAAGTTTACGTTACACTAAGAGGACCAGGACCTCTCATAAGCAGAACTACAGGGGCCACACTAATATAAACTCAAGCTATACACTGTTTCCCAGTATTTCTTTGTCTGCAGGAGGTCAAAAACCCATTATAAACACAGTATGGTTATGCAGCGAACACACACTGACTGCATATATCTCTGCAGTGCATCTTAAAATTCATCCCTCCGGTTGCGCTGCAGATTTCTGTCTCTCTCGATCAATATGTGTCAGAATAATTGGCTAAAGCAGTTCTATTGCACCCTTGTGCCATATTAGGTAGGGCATTTATTCTTTTGGTCCAATATGGACCTCTCTGGTCATTCATAAAGGCTAAAATAAACCTAATTGTGTTACATTTTGAAAGTTTACTTTTTTTTTCTCAGAGGATTGTTAAGTACAGGATGTCTTGGGGAAACAGAACCTTGCTATTTGGTAGACCTACATTACATATGAAATATTTGGGGCATTTTTCTTTTTAAACTGTTTACTTCACTCGAAATGTCTCACAATGTTTTAAAGTTTGTGAATATATTTTTTGAAAATGTGCTGAGGATTAAATCAATGGAAATGATCTTAAATGTACTTTGCCTTTTTTATTTTGGTGATTTTGCTTATGCTTTGAACATCTATACAGGGTTCAATTGTATACTTTAGTTTGCTGCAATTCCATCATAACATCATTAGTTCGCCATATTATGCAGGTTTTATTTTTCAGTGATCAAATCTAGAGTTTTCCACTGGTGGACAACAAAACAGGCAAAAATAAAGTACATTTTATTCTTGAGCATGTTATAGAGAGTGCAACTGCCCAGTTGATCAACAGTACTGCTTTTGTTTTTAGTATTATTGACTACATATGTTTTTCCATAGATTATATATTAAAAACAATATCGGTCACATTTTATTTTAAGTTACACTTATTGCTATTATAAAAAAACATTCATATTTAACACTTTTAGGTCAATTAACTGCTAATTGGCTTATTAATAGTTAGTAAGGTAGTTGTTGGGTTTAAGATATCATGTAGGATTAGAAGTGAATAAGATCATACTTTAAGTACTAATAAACAGCCATCTGAATAGACAGGTAATCCGTAAAGGCTGATAATGAGCTAGTAGTTGATAGCAGCAATTGATTCTTAAACTAAAGTTTTACCGAAATATTAAATATTTTAGAAATATTCAAGGGATTGTTCACCCCAAAATTTTTATTTTGTGCTGTTAATTTACCTTTAGGTATACATGATGGAGGTGATTTTTATTTTTTTATATATTTATTTATTTATTTTTCCAGTAAAACATTAAGAATTTTAGCTCTGAAGGCGATTTTCCACAACACACGACAAGCAACAGACCGGAAGTAATTTCCAATAGAGAGTAGTCCGGGAGCTGCATGGAGATCCGATCATCTCTGTAAAAGAACAAAAATCCGGCGGAAAATCCAGAACCGATTTGAGCTGTGGTTCTGTTCAAATATTTGAACTTTTGCGACTAGACTGTTTGCAACCGGCCGATCGCATGTGATGTATTTCCAGTGTTGTCAAACCAGGTCCGGTGCACGAGATGAGAATTTAGAGTTTTTTCTTATTTTTTTGTTACTTTTTGATTACGAAAAAAGTCTACATTACAAAAACATTTCTATTCATAAATGAGTAATAAAAAATAAAAATTTTTTAATGCTGTCTCCACATTTCCTCCTAAATTTTTAGCTGTCTATGAATTTCTGTATTAATTAATTTAACCATGGTGAACGCACGGAGAATAAAGGCTTTTGCTTTTGCACTTCTTTATTTCGGACACCGCAAGAATCAGCTTCTCTTCCATGGTGCACGACAAAACTGAAAATTCTGTGCGACTGCCACAAAGGGGCATATTCCGACAGTCGTTTCCTAATGTCGTGTGCAGTGGAATGGTGTCTTGAAGCTGTGGTTCTTCACTGTAAAAAATGCTCCACACAATAACTTCATGTTGTCCCAACACAAATCGATTAGGTTAACTTAATAGCTTTTACATTAGTTTTTAGTTAAGTGGGTTGAACATAAGTGAAGTTTATTTATAAACTAATTTCGAGAGGATCACGTGCTTATGATTGCTGCGGCTGGTCCCGCATTATCTAATTCATGATTCACCAATCAGACGATTCCTAAGCCACTATAAATACCCTAAGTTTCATATCACAGCCATCTTCGTTTTGAAGAATCCCCCCTTCCACCCCTACTCCTTTCCTAGATGGGTGGCACGGTGGCCCAGTGGTTAGCACTGTTGCCTCACAGCAAGAACGTCACTGGTTCTAGTCCTTACCAAGCCAGCCGACGTTTCTGTGTGGAGTTTGCACGTTCTCCCTGTGCTCACGTGGGTTTCCGCCGGGTTCCCCGGTTTCCTCCCACCATCCAAAAACATGCAACTTAAGTTAATTGACTGATCCAACTCTGCATCTAGACATGCTCCTAGTAAGTAGTCATCTCAAGAGCAATCAATATCTGTTCATTAGCTACTACAGTAGGGGAGTTCTCGAGATCTACCTGAGCTCAAACTCCCCTCTCGCCTTGCAATTGGGAGGGAGCCTGGGGCTCGAGGATCTATGAGCTCAGGGCTCTCTCCCGGGACAGCATGCCAAACAAGCTTTATAATCAATCATCAGCTAAGTGTGAACTCTTGAAAACAATTAAGTTCCTTAAGAATTGTTTTGTCTCAACTCATTTTAAATAAGAAGCAGCAAAAGTCATTTTTTGAGTGTTGGTGTTTTTTTATAATCTAGGTAATTGGTTACTATTTTTTTGAGAGTCAAATCAAAAACATACAGGCAAAACTAAATGAATAGCCATGGCTCCGGATGAAACGTTGAGCTTAAGTCAATTGAAACAGTCAGTCTGTGCAAGAAACTGAAAATTATTTCTGACATTATTACCTTTAATTACCTTTAAATAACCCAGCAAATCAAGTCAGATTATTGTCTGTAATTCTTTCAAACAATTCACCTTTATTTCATCAGTTTGTTTTGGTAATCCTGCAATAATTTCAACAATTTCATATAATTATATGAAGTGCAGATGTTTTGAATTGAAAGCATATGAAGTGAATCAATTCTTTATCAAAATTCTCATCTCATCAGTTAATGGCTCATCAGTTCGAACAGTTTCCTCATATGGTGGCTCAGTGGTTAGCACAGTTGCCTCACAGCAAGAAGGTTGCTGGTTTGAGTCCTGGCTTGGTCAGTTGAAATTTCTGTGTGGAGTTTGCATGTTCTCCTCATGTTGGTGTTGGTTTCCTCTGGGTGCTCCTCTTTCCCCCCACAGTCCAAAGACATACAGTAAATTGGATTAACTAAATTGGCCATGGTGTATGAGTGTGTTTGTGAATGAGAGAGTGTATGAGTGTTTCCCAGTAATGGGTGGCGGCTGGAAGGGCATCTGCTGCTTAAAGCATATGCCGGAATAGTTGGCGGTTCATTCCGCTGTGGCGACCCCTGATCTATAAGGAACTAGCTGAAGGAAAATGAATGAATATGGGCTCGTTTGGAATCAGGTACATCTGAAAGTGAGTTTTTAATAAGCAGATCTGTTCAGTCAGTTTGATTCAAATTGGATTTAAAATAATGGATCATTCGCTAAATGAACATCACGCTGGAGCAATTGCAGTAGTATTAAAGCTAATCATTTTGTAAACCGTGTTCAATCTCATGCACATAGACGGATCATTTCATAAGAGCTCAAAGTATCAGCAGCAGCCCATATTTTTTTGTTATATGTTTGTTTTCATCTCAAATAGCCAATAGCCACAGACTTGAAATTGTCCCCCAAGGATCATGGTTTAAGCTACAAAATGTTCTGCTAAAGAAAAAAGGTCACCTACATCGTGCATGGCCTGACAGGGAGTCATTTTTTATAGTAACTGTGCCTTTAGGTTTTTATCTGTTAAAAAAAAATGATACTGAAATCTGAATGGCTTCTGCGGCTGCATGTATCATTACTTTACAAATGCAGCGCACATAGTGGCTCTTTCTTTAAGGTTGTTTTAAAATCCAGTCCTCTTCGGAGAAACTGAATGAGATTTTTATTCCCAGATGGAGCCCCGACTGTTAAGCTCCATTGTGTTTTGGGATGTTTTTTAGTGTGCGATTGTGTTTGTGTGGGACAGGATTAGGACAGAACAGTTGGATTTTCTTCTTCCTGAAGAATGTTACGCAAGATAAATCAACATAATCAGCCTATAAATGAACAATTCGTATTTGTTGCAAGAAAGCTGCAACTATCTCATTTGTAGCATGAAGGATTAGTCAGTAAATTACGATTCACAATTAAATCATCAGTTTAATAACTTATTTGGATTAAATAAACTGTGTTTACATCTGGAAATGTGCATACTGTATTATAGTTTTTGGTCATGCTTTATTTTAATATACAATTCTCACTCTTAACAAATTGGCAACTGTGGTTTTTAGCTCAATGAACTCCTTATTTGCTGCTTATTATTAATAGTTAAGGTATAGTTTGGTTCAGTGTTGGGTGTAATTAGTTACAAAGTAATTAGTTACTGTAAATTATGTGATTACTTTTTTTATTTTTAGATCATTTAATTAGTTACTTATAATGTGCTTGCCTACAATACTTTGCATAATTTTAACATAATTTTATAATTAGAGAAGGATAGAGCGATCTGGGTATTGCACATAATTAAGAAACCATGGATTTAAAAAATATATATTATTACAGTGTATGGCATGAAATATGGTGTCATTACATTGAAATGTTTTGTTTTAATATAACATAATGTTTAGCATGTCTTAAGTGTAAATCTTTTAAATTTAAGATAAAAAATCCCTGTTTGACTCAAATTTAAAACAAATTAAGAGTTTAATTACTTTTTTTTCTATGAATTGAGATTTATTGGGATTTAAGTACAATAGTATTGATTCAACTAATTCAATTACTTTTCTGACAAAGTATTTAGAAAAGTAATTTAAATACAATTTTAATTATATATTTAGCAGGGTCAGACAGAATCTGCAGACATTTTGTAAAAAAAAATCTGCAGATTTATGCGGAATGATTTTGAGAGTATAGTAAACTTAGCACATTAAATAAATATGGCTCCGGACGACACAGTGAGCTTAAAGGAATTGAAACAGTCTGTGCAAGAAACTGAACATTATTTCTGACATTATTACCTTTAACCTAGCAAATCAAGTCAGATTATTGACTGTAGTTCTTTCAAACAATACATTTTTGTTTCATCAGTTTGTTTTGGTAATCCTGCAACGGCATAACTTTATGCAGATATACATACAGTAAAAGTGGCCAATAATTATATGAAGCACATTAAATAAAGAATAATACCCAATAAGCACATTTATAACCACTTGTTTGGTAAACAAATCATGTTTGTAATATAATATATCTACTTAAAATACCAAAAATAATTATTTACAAACTGAATTGTACATAAATTATATAAACATTTGCATATTATTCAGTAATGCTAGAATAAATACAAATAAATAAATAAATAAATATACATATACACACATTAGTAAATAAATAGACTCGATGGGCTGAACAAATCTGTGGAAATCTGCGAATTTATGTGGATGTGGATTCTGCGTTGTCCTAGTAATTAGTATTGATTACTTTTTTGAGGTAACTTATCTAATACCAGTTGGGTTTAGGTGTTAGGAATGTAGAATAAGATCATGATTATGTACTTTTATAATAAACAGCAAATGAGCAATTTCAGTGTTATGGATGTGACATTTGCAGTAAAAACCCAAAACATGAATTTGCATAGAAAGTATATGTTAACATTATATTAAACACATCGGTTTATATTGTCCAAAACAACCAACCACAGAGTTATGGGATCAGAAAAATATCAATCTGTAAAAATTTTTTAGATTTTAAATGAGGGAAATAAACATGCGTTATGGATGTGACCAAAAAAGTCTGCGAGTTTACAGTAGACAACATACTTTGTAGAAATTCTGTGAATTAAACTGCACAACCCAAAAGAAACAATCCTAATCAAAAGCATTAGAGTTGGCTCTCTATAAAACAATTTTATTTAACATTTTTGCATTTATGTGTTTATAAAAAGCTTTATGGATGTGACAGATGTGAAATTGCCACTTGAGTGACTTTGGTAAATCAAATATAATAGTTTAAAAACATCGAGTAATTTTACAGTATTGTAAAATACTTGCTTACACACATTTTTTTTAGCTTTTTTCTTTCATGGCAAGGTTGACATTTGCATTAAATTGCTCAACCCAGGCTCATTCTGAAAACATACGGCTATATACATTTCTGGAGAGTGCCAAATACGTCCCAGGAGGCACGTTTTCTTTTTTGCAGTTTTTGTTTTCGTAAATCCACCAGAGGCCACTGTGTACACTTTTTCAGATCTTAAATTTCTCTCACAAGTGCCATTTGCGCCTAGTTTTCTCGCATAAATCCACCAGAGGCCGCTATCGACTGACCCACCCTCCACCTTCCCTAAACCCAACCAATAGTTTTTTTCAAAAGCACCAATTGACCCGCCAATCCACTTCCCTAAACCCAAACGACAGTTTTTGAAAGCAATCCAGAAAAAGAAAAGCCCTTGCCTGATTTTTACCACGTTTTCAGATTTTACCACATTCTCACCCTGTCATTTACTTGTTTATTTCATTTTTTAGCTTCTGCTTTTGTCTTACCCTCAACTCCTCTCTTAAGTCCGCCGATGTACATGGCAAGCTAACTGGACAACCTGTAACAGCGGTAAAGCCAACATATGGAGGTAAGCGGTCAGCTGGTAAGCCCGAAAAGGAATGGGGTCATACCACCCAGTATCGTTCGTTTTAAAGAAAAAATGCAGCCATGCATACCTCTGGCTACATAATTCACGATCTCCAGAAATGTATATAGGGCTACGCTTTCAGAATGAGCATATGTTGCAAATATCTTAATATTAAGCAGGTAATAAGCCACAAGTTATTAGTGAGAATTGGTCCTTAAACTAAAAGTGTCACCCAGTTTATTCCCTCCTAATAGCTTAACTGTATTATTTGTTGCCAGCAAACATATTACAGGACAGATGTCTAAAGCGTTTTGCTGCATGTATCATATGCTCCCTAATCCTCATTATCATTATCACAGCCCGAGACAAACAGTCATCGGTTTGTGCCCTTCCTCAACACAGTGTCTGCATGTCTGGACGAGTGACAGCTTGACTGACAGCTGGCCTGACGCGTATTGGCAGGCTGTCACATTCGGGAGAGGGATGTGCTTTCGGAGGTGACCATGTTATTGAGCGTCCCATCACTTCTTGGGGTGGAAGATGGAGGCCCTGGAAGACAAAACTGCATCTGAGTGTGGTGTACCAAAGGTGAAAAGAAGAATTGCTATTTCACCAAAGGGGAGAAAATCAGAGGCAGTGATAATCAATGGCAACTTTTTTTTTACCTCAGGATTTTATTAAAGTTTGATTGGAGCTTAGTTGGATTACAGAGCTCACATGCTGTTTGATTGGCTGGGCTGTTCTCTTAGGGCAAGCTTTGTTTCTGATCCAAGGATACCCTGGATTTAAAGGTAACAGGCAGTGTTTTGGTAGTGAAATGCTTTCTTCTGTTGCAGTTTTACGTGCTGAGACTTCAACAAGGGAGTTGTGTTGGTTGATGTCCCTAAACGGAGTTGGCGAGACTTGGAATTGGGACTTTTTTTCTCACTGCAACTGCTTTGTAATCTGACCTTCACAAATTTTTTTGTTGCGTGTTTAAACTACTTATTTAAAATGAGCTGAAATAACACAATTCTTCAGATTTCGTTGGGACAACTGTTTTATGTTCAATCCACTTACATTTGTAAAAACTAATAAGTTAACTTAATTCTTTCATGTTGTCCCAACCAAATCGGTTGTGTGGAATCCAGCATTTTTCATGTTCATGAGCATTCATTACTGTAGTTTTCAGCATCACCTTTAATCGTTTTATTTCCATCTTTTCACAGGTTCTTGAAGGAATAGTCTGGGTTTAATACAAGTAACAAATTTTAAAGGGATAGTTCATCCAAAAATGATCATGTCTTCACTTGTTTCAAACCTGTTTGAGTTTCCTTTTTTCACTCTATTTGTTTTTGAAGAACATCGAAAACTGGCAACCATTGACTTAACGTTGCATAATGTTTTGAGCTATGGATGTCAGTGGCTTATGGTTTCTAGCATTTCCTAAAGTAGCTTTCATTGTGTTCAACAAATAACAACAAAAACATTTTCTAAGTGAAGTTCCACAAACTAATTTCGAGAGGAGCATGTGATATGATCGACTACAGCTGATCCCTATCACTAATCATTAGCTAGCCTATCAGATCATTTCAAAACTACTATAAATATCCTGCCTAAATCTCATTCCCTATCTTCGTTTTTGGACCCCCCCCCCCACCCCCTCTATCCTTCCCTTCTCCCTCTTCCTCATTTCTATGATCGGGCGACACGGTGGCTCAGCGGTCAGCGCTGCTGCCTCGCAGCTGGAAGGCCAAAGGTTCAATTGAACCAGTCGGCACTCTCTGCGTGGAGTTTGCATGTTCTCCCCATGTTCGCGTGGGTTTTCCCCAGGTATTCCGGTTTCCTCCCACAGTCAAAAAACATGTAAATAAATGTACCGTAATAACAGTCACAAGCACTTAAAGCATACATACTGAATCAATTCTCAGTTTATATTAAAAAACAAAAAACAAAACCCACACACAAACTGGGGGGCTCTCGAGAAATACCTGATCTCGTATCCCTCCTAATGCTCTTTGACCAGGCGGGAACCTTGGGCTCATCTATCTCCGAGCTCAGGGTTCTCTCCCGGGACAGCATGCCAAACCTGCTATCATAGTTGAGCATTATCTAAGTGTGAACTCTTGAAAGCATATTTAAACAATAAAATTGATCCAAAGTGCTGTGCAAATGTACAAACAGATCTAAGCTATGAAACTACAATTATATCTACACACACACGTAAAAGCTTAAGACAAAAAAAGTGTTTAAAATAGAGATTTAAAAATGTCCCGAGAAGATCTCGCATGATTGGGGGAGACCATTCCAGAGTTTGGGACCAACCACAGAAAAAGCCCGATCACATTTAGTTTACAAACTATTGAGTTTGAGTTGAACAAATAAAAGGAATGCAATCACATTTGGAACAAGTGAGTAAATGTTTAATTTTAAGTGAACTATCCCGTTAAAGTCAAATCATCAAAATTTGAAGGAATCAGAATTTGTGGTGTCATGTTGATTTGCACTAAAAATAATGGTAAAACACTTCATTTTCATTGCCTAATTTAGACATTCTATATACAACTTGACTACATTCACCGGCCACTTTTTAGGTACACCTTACATGTACCGGGTTGGACCCCCTTTTGCCTTCAGAACTGCCTTAATCCTTCGTGGCATAGATTCAACAGGTACTGGAAATATTCCTCAGAGAGTTTGGTCCATATTGACATGATAGCATCACGCAGTTGCTGCAGATTTGTCGGCTGCACATCCATGATGCGAATCTCCCGTTCCACCACATCCCAAAGGTGCTCTATTGAATTGAGATCTGATGACTGTGGAGGCCATTAGAGTACAGTGAAGTCATTTTCATGTTCAAGAAACCAGTCTGAGATGAATCACGCTTTGACATAGCGCGTTATCCTGCTGGAAGTAGCCATCAGAAGATGGGTACACTGTGGTCATAAAGGGATGGACATGGTCAGCAACAATACTCAGGTAGGCTGTGGCGTTGACACGATGCTTAATTTTTACTAATGAGCCCAAAGTGTGCCAAGAAAATATCCCCCACACCATTACACCACCACCACCAGCCTGAACCGTTGATACAAGGTAGGATGGATACATGCTTTCATGTTGTTTCATCCGAATGTCGCAGCAGAAATGGAGACTCGTCAGACCAGGCAACATTTTTCCAATCTTCCATTGTCCAATTTTGGTGAGTCTGTGCGAATTAGCCTCAGTTTCTTGTTCTTAGGTGACAGGAGTGGCACCCGGTGTGGTCTTCTGCTGCTGTAGCCCATTCGCCTCAAGGTTTGATGTGTTGTGTGTTCATAAATGCTCTTCTGCATACCTCGGTTGTATCGAGTGGTTATTTGAGTTACTGTTGCCTTTCTATCAGCTTGAACCAGTCTGGCCATTCTCTTTTGACCTCTGGCATCAACAAGGCATTTGCACCCACAGAACTGCCGCTCACTGGATATTTTTTTTTTTCTGACCATTTTTTGTAAACCATGCCACGTCCAAAGTCCCTTAAATCACCTTTCCTCCCCATTCTGATGCAGTTTGAACCACAGCAGATCATCTTGACCATGTCTACGTGCCTAAATACATTGAGTTGCTCCCATGTGGGGCAGCATGGTGGCGGAGTGGATAGCACATTCGCCTCACAGCAAGAAGGTCACTGGTTCGAGCCCCGGCTGGGTCAGTTGGCATTTCTGTGTGGAGTTTGCATGTTCTCCCCGTGTTTGCGTGGGTTTCCTCCGGGTGCTCCGGTTTCCCCCACAATTCCAAAGACATGCGGTACAGGTGAATTGGGTAAGCTAAATTGTCTCTGTGTGTGCGTGTGTGTTTCCCAGAGATGGGTTGTGGCTGGAAAGGCATCCGCTGCGTAATACATATGCTGGATAAGTTGGCAGTTCATTCCGCTGTGGCGACCCCAGATTAATGAAGGGACTAAGCCGAAAATAAAATAAATGAATGCTCCCATGTGATTGGCTGATTAAAAATTTGTGTTAACGAGCAGTTGGACAGGTGTACCTAATAAAGTGGCCGGTGAGTGTTTATACAACTACAGATAAAATTAGAGCATTAACCATTTAATATCATTACTTATTATAGTTGGATATTGATTTGATTTTGATCTGCAAGCTTTCATTTCAGTTTGATTAAAATAATTTGGATTTACAGTATGTCCTAACAACAAGCAATGCGATATTTTTCCAACGACAAGCAGTTTGGCTATCTGCACCAAAAGCAATTGAACATGACAGAAACGTTAAAATATCTTCACTCCCAACGAAAGAGTAAAGGCTTTAATTGTAATTAATGCATATTAAACATTTTTAACTTTATTAATAGGCTACTGAGTGACTGGTGTTGTTGGTTTGCTCAGTTCTGTTTGTCAGTAGTCTCAGTTCTGGATCTGAGGTGAACTATCCACTGCTGCTTTATGGCAATAAGTGTCACATAAAATGGTATTTAAGCTCACATTGGTAGCATTTAACACTAAATAAAGCACATAATCAGTACCTGAGGTGATCATTGTCATAGTAATATATGCTGTTGTTCTGCCGCAATTTCTAAAATAGAAATTTTGCACGTCGCCATCACATATGGTTAGGATAAAAACTCATTTTAACATGGAAAAAGTTGCTTTTATGGGGTGTTGATTGGCTGTATGGGGTGCACAACGCACTGCGTTGTGTGTAGTAAAGTCACGGTGTTAGTATATAATAACATAATATTTAATAGTATTTTAAAGCTTCACGTTCTATCACTAACACCATAGTCTATTTAATTCAATTCAATAAACTTTATTGTCAATCCCACAGGGGTTAATAAACTGTGTTTAGACAGAGGCTCACACACAACAGCAAAACATAAATACACTTACACAATTATTATAAGATCCTATTTTTAAATAACCAATGACAGTGGAAATAAATGTCTTCTTGTACTTAGCCTTTTTTGCTAAAGGGACTTTATACCGTCTGACAGACGGAAGTAACTTAAAGGAACCATGTAAAGGATGGGAAGAGTCTTCCACAATAATGGAGGTTTTTCTTTTTGCCGCTGCTATAAATAAATCAGTGAGAGGTGTTTACTACTCTTGTGTCACACCCTTGATCTGATCATGCTGTCTTTTTTCTGTGTGTTTGT
>CAIGQW010053352.1:3920905-3931969 GCA_903798125.1 Danio choprae
CTTGTGCCTGGACTCTTTCTGTTGAAGACTGTTCTCTTTATTTTTTTTGTTTTTGTTTGTTTTTGCCCCCTGGCTGGATTTAGGTCTTACCCATCCGTATATTTAATTTCTTGACCCTTAATAAAATAATAGACGCATTCAAGCCTGCACCTGTGTCTGTCTACCGTTCCTGACATCTTGTCTACTTAAATACATACATGAATAAATTAATAAAAAAGCTCTGGCCTTTTAACTAACACTTATTCAATGCTATCTTTCTATTAACAAGAAAAATCCTGGCTCTTTCTAATACTAACAAATAATTCAATGTAATTTTGATGACATTTAAACGGGTCAATCTTGCTGTAGGCCTATCTTTGCCCACATTTTATTCAGTTTTTGATACCTCAGCGAAAGCGAACATCTTTTTAATCTTTTTCCACATTTGTAATGTGATCCAACGGCTCTCAATGAAGACATAATTTACCTATAATAGTAATAATAATAATAATAATAATAATAACTAAATATGTAAATTTCCTGAGGAAAATGTGACTGGGGTTTGCCGTGGGAATTCACTGGGGTACAATGCATTACTGTTCTAATAGATTGCTAGGCGGTTACTGAGGTATTCTGAGTCATTGCTAAGGTGTTTTTAGGCGGTGGCTAGGGTGTTTGCTAAGGCATTGCTAGGCTCTTGCTGGGGTGATCTGAGTGGTTGCTAAATGTTTGCTAAGGCATTACTTGGCAGACCTCAGACCCCTTACAAAAGTCATAACACACCGTTCTCCATAAACCCACATGATTTGACCCCACTTTCAAGGCTCTGGGACGAACACTGTGGGGACTAGTTATGCGCCAAAAACCTGTCCAGAAGAAGAATAAGTATGGAGAATAACAATAGTGGATTTGGCTAAAGGCACTAATAAAACTAAGAGCTGGATATTGAAATTATATTAAACTTTTGATGCACAGGCTGTTGATATTTCTAAAAATAATAGCGAACATCAGTTCATAAATGGTGAGTTAATAGGAAGAAATTTATTTTTTAATAAATTAAAGAAGAACCCATGTCTCTGTTTCAGGTTCATGCAACGATTCGCCATAATAAGGAATGTAGAATAATATTTAAATTAATTTACTTAAACTCATATGAGCTGTTTGTGTAATTTATTATGTATTATTTGAGCTGTAAAGATGTGATAATCATGTTAATTGTCCATATCCTGTAGCTATTATAGAGTAGGCTGTTTTAACATAACGTTTCTTTTAAAGAAATAAATAGGGAGAGGAGGAAATTAGCTTCTGTGGTAATCATTGATATGCACAAATCCTGTCAAGTGAGCTTAAACATTTGGCTTTAGTCACCATCTAACATACAAAAGCATTTATTACAGTGCTCAAACTACTCAAATCAAGGCCAAAGTCAAACTGTTTAAAACTTTCAGGAACTGCATTTTCAACTCAACTTTAGTAAGTCTTTTTGGCGCTGATATAGGCTTTCAGAAATTACACACTTCACCTTTAATCTTCACAAAACACTATAGAAACTATACTTCACTGGATTCCTGATTGGATGTCAGTGCTTGTTTTTCACAGCGCTGCTTGTGCGCATTACCTGAGACGCTAATGAATGACAATGAGTTCAGTCATTCGTTTTTCTTCCTAAATTGCTTTAATAGGCTTCAGGTGACTTACAAAATATCCCCTGACTGAATGGAAGAAGTGTGTGTGTGCGCGTGTGTGTGCGTGTGCGTGTGCGTGTGTGTGTGTGTGTGTGTAATTATGCTTTGTCCTCACATCCATGCTGTTTTGTTTTCTATTTGCGTCATTGGATATAACAGTAGGACATTACTGTTATCTCAAAAGACTGCCTGCAAAAATCACTACAAGGCTTTTAGGTGACAATCAGTGGGGAGCATCAAGCCTGAACGCATGTGCTCACCGACTCCATAAATATATGCAAATCATATCCACGTGACAGAATATGTTTGACTGTGACGCGTGTTGAAATGTCAGGCGGCGTATAATCAGTTTAGCTCTTTTGTGCGCATTTGTTTCCTTGTTTATTGTGTCATTATTCCACACTATGGTTGAGTGCTTGACTCTGATTGGCTGAGGGTTTTGATTAATGTTTTGTAACTAGAAGTATTGATATTATTGTATATCAATGCTTGAGCTGTTTAAGTACAATCAATTAAAGTGTCTGGAATTAAACATTTCCATGCACTGTAAAAAAATATCTTTAAATTAGCAGTTTTTTGTATTTTGTGATTCATTTTTGTTTTTTCTTGGTTTATTTATGCTTTTGATTTGCATTATGGGACCTTGATCGGCCATCCAACAACTTTTAACCTTGAAAAGTTTAACAAAGTGACTTTTATTAACGTTTTTAATAGTTTAAAGTGATATATTGTCTGGGTTGGTGTTGTAGATTATGCTACAAAAACCTTGTAATAAGCTGCCAGTACATTTTCTGTTATTTTACTAGGGGTGTCAAAATTAATTGTTTCTTTGGTGCACCACGATGCAGATGCAGAAAATTTGGTATCGGTTCAGTAATAGATCCTAACCGTTTTTTACATAAAAGGGAGGCGAGCGTGAGTAATAAAAACACTCCAACTACTTAAAAATGCAGAAACTGTGCACAATTCACTGTATGTGTGTTTGCTGGACAGTCTTTCACCAACACTGAAGTTACAGCAGAAGCCTCTATTTCACTGCTGGAGAAAATGAACGCTTGTAAACTCCATTTCTCTTTCTCTCTCTGTGGACATTTGACCTGAGATCACTTTTCCTCTCCTCTCAGCTGTTACAGTGATACTTGTGGATCCAGACACGAGCGTGTCTGCAGACAAATTTTCTCCACCACGTCTATCATGGAACAGCTGTGATCGCCGCTGCCATTTATCAGTCACTCATCGGTGAACAGCGCCAGAGAGTTAGAGCCAATCGCAGCCCTTTCTGTTGAGCGCGTGACCAATCATAGAGGGGTAAGAACTTGCTCGGCAACGTTTAAAAAGTAAGCGGGATATTATTTACGTTTGTTTATTTGCTTTAAATGCTCATGTTGTTCTGTGCATGTAGTTGAGTTTTGTTTAATACATTCAAAAAGAGAATGTATTAATGTTTAGAAATGTTTTCTTTGTTTGAATGTTTTCTTTCAGCAGGTAAAATTAAAGGTACAGTTCATATATCTGACTGCTTGTATTAAAGGACAAAATTGTTACAAAACTTTAAACTGCAGAGTTGAATTTTCAACATTTTAAAAGTCGACAGAGCAGAGATCAACATCCCATAATGCAATTCACAACCATAAATAAATGGAAAACACTTGTGAATTACAACATTTGGAAACTGTTAATTAACAGATATTTTTACAGTGTTTTAATAGCTTTTTGATGCCAGTGTGTGAATGGCTTTTAATGAAACATAAAAAAAGACCTTTCCCTGACTTCCTTCTGTAGCTTGTGTATAAAAGCCTGTAGATAATTATTGTGAAGGACGTTTTGGGATGTTTTGTTGGGAAAATCAATAGGATGGTTTCACACACTCACAATTAAGAGCTTTTATTATGGTGCAAAATGAAATGAATGCTTATGCTACATACAAAAGAATATAGCAAGATACTGTTTATTCTGTAGTACAATGTCAGTGTGTCATGCAGAGAAAAGCCCATACCTTATGAAGAAAATTTGAGACATAGACTACTGTATAGGCATGTTTCCATGCAAATATGTGAATTAAATTTATGAGCAAAACTGGAATATCGCATAAAACATTTGCGAAAAAAGCACCGTTTCCATTTAACGAGTCCAAGAGAGCAAAATCACATGACTTCTGATGCGCATGCTGGAATTTATGGTAAATGCATTTTCATCATAGTTTATGTGCATTTTTTTTCTTATCGGATAAAAAGTTTATCCTACTCTGATATCCTGCTCATACTTTTTTATGAGTATCTTGGCTTGTCCGTCTGGGGGCTTTCTTATGCGATATTTCAAAATGCAGATGGAAATAGGTGGATGGAAACGCACCTAATGTAGACTGTCAAACTATCATAACAGTCATCTGTCGATACTTTATGATGTTGTGCGTTGGAGATCTTGTGCAAACACAAAGCTTTTTTTAATGGGACAGTTTACCCAAAAGTCTTGAACCCAAAACAAGATACAGGCCCGTAGCCAGCCTGGTGAAATAGGGTGGTTCTTCTTTTCTTTAAAAGAGGACCTTTTTGCTGTTACTTGCCTCATTTTCTATTTAATTATGAGGCTTAAGTACTGCATTTTAGTGACATCTTAAGCACTAGTTTTTGCTGGATTAGCTTGTCGGATGGTCATCATTACCACACTTTTTGATGCATCAAAAACATTTCCTGAACATTTAGAATACAGAAATATGAGAACAATACTTATTTTTTAAATACAAATTTATTATCTCATATATCATTAGAAAAGGGAAAAATAGGAATCTGTTTTAAATTAAAACTAGCCTGTTGTCATTTATTAGGCAAATAACAAACTGGCCAGCACATTCAGCTTTCAACATTCAACGCCGAAGCGACAGCCAACACAGGATTCTGCTTGGTCTTAAAATGAGCTCCTTTGTCAGTGAGGGGTGGGTCTTTCGAATCCCCCTCCTGTAGGAACAGAAAATACTATGGAAGTCAATGGCTGTTTGTCCCCCAAAATCTTAAGTATATCGTCCTTTTTGTTAAACAGAAGAAAACAAACTTTGTTTGACACAAACTGTCCTTTACCAGCTTTCATCAGTCTCGTCAAGCATATGGCACTCTATACAAGAGCTCTTGACAGATCCTCAAGTAATGCAGAGTGTGCCGTTCACAAAATCAGTTCAAACGCAATAAACACTTTTGTACAGACGCTGATTACAGAGCGCTCAAGAGCAGTCAGCTGTAAGTATGTTTATCATCTGCATTGTTATCCAGAGAAACGTTATGGATCACGTTGTAATGCAACGTGTTCTTTTTACATTTGTATGTATGCAATTTTTAAAATAAATATCCACACATATACACAGTGGTTATGAAAAAGTATTTGCCCCTTAATGATTTATTCTTTTCCTTGTTTATCACACTTTATTGTTTCAAATCATCAAACTAATTTAAATATTAGTCAAGGATAACACAAGTAAACACATCATGCTGTTTTTAAATAAAGGGTTTCATTATTAAGGGAAAACAAAATAGCAAACTAGCCCTGTGTTAAATCTTCGGATATAAAGTATATTTATATGATTACTAGTATGTAAACATTACATTTTACTATTTAAGGTTTTTTTCTAAGCTGTGTGCGTGTGTGTGTGTGTGCGTGTGTGCGTGTGTGCGTGCGTGCGTGTGTGGACTCTGTATTAAATAACAGAAAATGTACAGCCAGTTTATTACTTCTATTTGCTACTGTAATTTACAACACCAAACTAAGCAGTATACCACCTCAAACTATTAAAATGTCAATAAAAGTCACTTTTTCCAACTTTGGAGGATAGATCAAGGTCCAATAATGCAATTCAAAAGCATAAATCAAACTTCTTGAATCACAAAATATGGAAAACTTAATTTACAGATATATTTTTAGCAGTAGTGTCTACACTGGACATGCAGTGATAAATAGATAACATGCTTGTATCTAATAGTATAGAAATAAACTCTTTCGTGTTGATTGAATCCAAGCCTGGGTTGTTGCATGTTTAAGCTATAGTGAAATAGAGAATTATTCATTCATTCATTTTCATTTCGGCTTAGTCCCTTTATTAATCTGGGGTCGCCACAGCGGAATGAACCGCCAACTTATCCAGCATATGTTTTACGCAGCGGATGCCCTTCCAGCTGCAACCCATCTCTGGGAAACATCCACACACACCCATTCACACTCATACACTACGGACAATTTAGCCTACCCAATTCACCTATACCGCATGTCTTTGGACTTGTGGGGGAAACCGGAGCACCCGGAGGAAACCCATGCCAACACAGGGAGAACAGGCAAACTCCACACAGAAACGCCAACTGACCCAGCCGAGGCTCGAACCAGCGACCTTCTTGCTGTGAGGCGAACATGCTACCCACTGCGCCACTGTGAGGCCGAAATAGAGAATTAGTGAGTATTTAAAACAATGCCGGCATCGAATCATTCAAGTTTTTATCACTGTCTCTTTGTTCCCGTTTTACACTATTTTATCTTCCTCATCCTCGCGTTGAGCTCAGTGTCTGTCCGCCAAGAGTTACCTGTGTGAAATCACTCTGCACTCATTAGACTGTCCAATCACAGCAGGGCGGACAATCGGTCTATTTTTAGACTGCCGTTTTGCATTCCAGACCATCAATCAAAGCCGTATGTGCTTCACGAGACGCCTTTCGTAAGCTCTGGGCAGTCAGATATCAGAAAAAGCCTGTATAAAATACCAGTGCTAACTTTAGCTGGTCTGTCAGTTTATCAGCAGGGGGAATTAATGAAAGGCAAATGAGATGTGTTATGCAGTCTGCTATTTAGCACAGTGAGACTCGAGCAGAATTTTGGAAATATTTATATAGTCTTTTTGGAATTTAACATTTTAATATTGAAGGAAAAAAATGCTGCACACTATTCCAGACTTGCATGCACTGCAGGGTCACTTAAAAATAAGTAAATAAATAAATATATATAGTCCATCCATGATTTTACAGGCACATTTTTTTTATATACTGTTGAACTCAAAATGATTAGCCTTCCTGTGAATTTTTTTTCTTTTTCAGATATTTCCCAAACGATGTTTAACAGAGCAAGGAATTCTTTTTTGAGTATTCATTCATTCATTCATTTTCTTTTCGGCTTAGTCCCTTCATTAATCTGGGGTCGCCACAGCGGAATGAACCGCCAACTTATCCAGCATATGTTTTACGCAGCGGATGCCCTTCCAGCTGCAACCCAAAACTTGGAAACATCCACACATACCCATTAACACTCATACACTACAGACAATTTAGCTTACCCAATTCACCTGTACCGCATGTCTTTGGACTTGTGGGGGAAACCGGAGCACCCGGAGGAAACCCACGCAAACACGGGGAGAATATGCAAACTCCACACAGAAACGGCAACTGACCCAGCCGGGGCTCGAACCAGCAACCTTCTTGCTGTGAGGCGACAGTGCTACCCACTGCGCCACTGTGCTGCCCTCTTTTAGAGTATTTCCTATAATATTTTTCTTCTGGAGAAAGTCTTATTTGTTTTATTTCTGCTACAATAAAAGCAGTTTTTAATTTTTTTTAATCCATTTTAAGGTCAAAATTATTAGCCCTCTTGAGCAAGATTTTTTTCAATTGTCTACACAATAAACCACTGTTAATGACTTGCCTAATTACTCTAACTTGCCTAATTAACCTAGTCTTTAAATTGCACTTTAAGCTGAATACTAGCATCTTGAAAAAAATATCTAGTAAAATATTATGTAGGGCTGGAACGAAAGTAACATTTTTCATAAAAACCTAAATTTAAAAGATAATGTTTTATTCAGAAATATATATTTTTGTTGTGGTTACCAACTCATAACAGTTGTCTATCAAAATCAGCTGTTATTTTGTATGAATGTAGAACAACTCCAATATAACTTCACTTTAAACAAAAGTTGCACGTTGTTACTTTTGACCCCATCACAGGGACGAAAGTAACACACGGGTGGGTCAAAAGTGACACCACACTATGTGCTAGATTTACTGGCTTAATCTTGTTTATTTTAAATATATCTGACTATGACCTTGTTAATGTTCACTGCAAACGTGCTTTGTCCTTTATTTTTGCATAATAAAATATTAAACTGTATTTTCATTTCAGATTTCACTTCCATCAAATGTTTCAAAAGCAAAATGTTCACATTTTTGATTATTTAAAAATTATTATTGGCAATAAGCATTAATCTTATAAAACATATGAGTAAAAACACTGAAAACTAATGTGGAAGTGAACAATAAGGTTTGTCTATTAGCAGTGGGACCTAAATAACAGTGTTACTTACGTCCCCACAGGAACTCTTGCCATTTAAACCTGATTTACTTTTAAACTGTAAAACTCAGAGACTGTAAACTCAAGGATGTGTTATTGCTGTTATTAAGTAACCTGTAGATTGATCATTAGTGAGACACATGAAAAGACTTAAAAGACAACTTGTAATAAGGAAAAAAGAATCTGCACTTAAAAACTGAAATTTGGAGCTAACCGCGGGACACTGTCCCGAAATCAGCTGATATTTGGCAGCTCCATCAAGGGTTGCGTGCTGAATGTGCTGTTACAGCCTGGAAATCAAATGTTGTCAGGGCTTCGAGAAAATCGCTTTGTTACTTTCGTCCCACGTTACTTTCGTCCCCGCTCTCCCCTACTGTCATCATGGCAAAGATAAAAGAAATAAGTTATTAGAAATTAGTTATTAAAACTATTATGTTTAGAATGTGTTAAAAAAATGATCCTTTAAACAGAAATTGGAGAAAGAAATATACAGAGAGGCTAAGAATTTAGGAGTGCTAATAATGCTGACTTGAACTGTATCTGCAGCCTAACCTTTTACAGCATTGCAGTATTTGCCTACATTTTTGTGTTCTGCTGTGAAACTACACAAAGATGGATAGTTTTTCTGGAAAGAAACATTGGACTCGAAAAAATACCGCAGGGCCTTATTTATAATAAAAAGCATTAACAAATGTATTTCTAAAGCTGTGCACACCGTCAAAAATGACTGTAGTTTGAAAATGTTACAGTGAAAATTTGTAACCTGCACTCAAAAAAATATTTAGGCCTAATGAACAATATTTATGTATTCTAATTGCATATAAAATTTCCATTCATTTGGATTACATAATTTTAACATAATTGAACTAATAAACTTTATGCATTTGTAAGCAGAGAAAATTTTATATGCTATTTCTTCTATGCGAATGAAGGACTACTGGGACATTCCAAGCACGAGATGGGTCCTCCTGGCGTGGCAGAGTTCCTCACAGCTCCAATACACATCCCTGCCATTTGCTTACAGAAACCAGGTTCTTTCGCTATGCACATGTCATATGCTCGTAATCTTCTTTTATATAACTTTGTCAAGTTTGGTGTCACAGTTTTTGACTTCAGCGTTGTAGTGATGATATCAACAGAGACATTGATGTATTTCAATATACAATCTATTTACTATTGTTGAGTCATGGCCTGAGGAGAGTATGTTAATGTACTTCTCCCCCACTTTATCTCCTCAACTTTGCTTTCATGTTCAGATGGTTTTGTGGGTTGGTTTTCACTCATGTTTGACAATGCTTTGCTCAGGGTATAAGAAGGAAAGGTAACTGTTGATGGGGCAGTATGGCTTTTACTCTGCTTCTCCCGCACACTGGTGGGTAGCCTCATATGCTAACAAAGACAGTCTCACTGTCTATGTTGCACAGCAGTGCATTATCTCACAGCTAAGTTTTTCTGTACCTGAGATGCCCAAACTATGGCCCGCAGGCCAAAGTTTGGCCCATGGTAACCTTTGATTTGGCCCACTATCCCATCTAAGAAGAGAGGAAGAATGATAGGGATTGTATAGAGACTGTCATTTCAAACCTAATGTAATCTTTTGGTTTATTGTTAAAAGCTAACTGAAATCAAATGTTTCAATTAAATGGTGTAAATTATTCCGATTTAGATACCGTCACCCGACCTATAGAGGACAAATCAAGGCAAAGGCAGATTCTGCTTGACTAGTGTATTCATCATTGAACTCCACTGTGTTATAAATGTGATTGTTCATGTTTTTTATTGTAATAAGTTAGCATTTTAAATGTTATACTGCATTAATTAATACGATTTAACCCTCTGGGGTCTAAGGGGATTTTGGGCCCCCTAAGATGTTTTGACATGCCCTGACATTTGTGCTTATTTCAGCTACTTATTACATGGTATTGGCCAACATGTATTTTTTTTTTGTATTCAGCACAAACTTTGCTACAATAATATGTGGGAAATATTGATGTACATGCTTGCATGGTTGGTAGGTTTTGGAGAAAAAAAATATGTAGCTGAAATAAGGCCCCAAAAAACACACTGAATGGGCCTGAACAAGACTTTTGAGTAACCAGTCTTGTCGGCTAGAATATTTACAATTATGTGAAAATTATTCTGGTCTCACATTCAAAGAAAACATTACAATGATTTACATTTTGTAAAGTCTCTTTTGGGTCATCTCAGCTGTATGTGTGGGAGTGACAATGGTCATGAATAATTCACATGACACTCCCCACTGGCAATGTTTAAAGTAGTGTTTTCTAATATTTAGGAAATTACCCATGGCAATTAATGTAATTTATTTGAATATAGTTTGGTATATATATCTTCGGCCCATGGCTCTCAATGATATTTGGTTTTTGGCCCTTTTTTACGAAAAAGTTTGGGCACCCCTGCTCTATACAGTATGTTAGTTTGTTTCATTTTACTGTCTGTATATTTAAACATGTAACTTAATAAACAACTTTGCCTGCTTTAAGGCATTGAGATTCTTTTTCTTCATCAATAATAATAACAACTTTTAATGGAGTCAGATTAAATAATGGAGTCAGATAAATAATTGATTTAAACACGCCATCCTTCAACTGCTTTCTGTTTTCGATTATTGGTTCAGAATAGCAGAGTAAGCTTCAAGCCTTACAGATTGAATATTTGTTAGTTAAACAGAAATGAAACCAATAAGAACAAGATTTATGTAATAATATCAATAAATCCAATGTGTTTTAAATGTTTCTTACTTATTTGCAAAAGTGGTTATCGGTAGTAGGTAAAATGGCGCTGAGAACACTGTTCCTCTTGATTTGAAAAGTGCTTTGCAACAGACTCGACTACCTTAATATGCAATATGGCCATCTATTGTGTAGAGTATGGAGCTGTCAATTTTGCTCCTGAATATTAAGCAAACCAATCTCATAGAATTGAACTAATTAGATCTGGCTAGATATTGACAGCTAGACTGATTAAATCTAATAGTATTTGATTTGAACAGATTAAGGAATTTCAAACAGTTAATAAACTGATCAACTTCATTGTGATTCCTTGTGTGTGTGTGTGTGTGTGTGTG
>CAIGQW010053352.1:3935653-3945858 GCA_903798125.1 Danio choprae
ATCTATCTATCTATCTATCTATCTATCTATCTATCTATCTGTCTATCATTCTGTCCATCTATCCATCTATCTATCTATCTATCTATCTATCATTCTGTCTATCTATCTATCCATCATTCTGTCTATCTATCTATCTATCTATCTATCTATCTATCTATCTATCTATCTATCTATCTATCTATCTATCATTCTGTCCATCTATCCATCTATCATTCTGTCCATCTATCCATCTATCCATCTATCTATCTATCTATCTATCCATCTATCCATCTATCAATCTATCTATCTATCTATCTATCTATCTATCTATTCCTTTTTTGTCATTCCTTCTATCTGTCTTATTTTGTGTCTGTCTTAATTAGTATTTTTCCATCCATCTATTTTTTTCATCCGTCCATCCGTTTGTCTATTTTTCCATTCATCTTTTTTGTATCCGTCCATCTGTTTGTCTATTTTTCCTTCCATCCAATTTTTCCATCCATCCATCCATCCGTCCAATTTTTCCATCCATCCATCGGTCGATCTGTCATTTTGTCAATCTATCTATCGGTTTATCCATCTGTCATTCTATTGTTTCATCATTAAACCTGTCATTCTATATTTTTGTCATTCTACCTATTGATCTATCTTTTGTTCTATAGTTTTATCATTTTATCTATCTTTCTATTTATCTTTTATCATTCTTTGTCTATTTATCATTCTGTTAATTGTTTATTCTGTTGTTATATCATTTGTTTGATCATTCTTTCTATTGTTCTATCAGTTGTTCGTTCAATCTATCATTCTGTCGTTCTATATATCTGTCATTTTATCTATGATATATTGTTTTATACATTTATTCATCTTTCTATCTACACAATTTCTTTCCATTCATCCATCATACCCATCGTCTATTTCTGATCTCCATCAATCATTGTCAGTTTGTCTATTGTTGTCTATTGTCTCTATCAATCTATTGTTCTGACAATTTGTTCATCAATCCATCCATCCATACTTCTGTCTTTTTCCATGTTATCCATTCCTCTCTCTCTCCATAAGTCCATTCGCCAATCTTTCTTTCTATCATTCCATCTATCTATTGTTTTTATCTTTTCATCCATCCATCATCCACCTTTATTGTAGTATATTTCTGACATCCATCCTCTTTGTCTATTTATCCATCCGTCTATTTTTCCATCCATCCATCCATCCATCCGTCTATTTTTCCATCGATCCATCCATCCATTCGTCTATTTTTTTCATCGGTCCATCCATTCATCTATTTTTATCCATTCATCTATTTGTCTATTTTTCCATCCATCCATTCGTCAATTTTTCCATCCGTCCATCCATTTGTCTATTTATCCATCCATCTATTTTTCCCATCCGTCCATCTCTTTGTCTATTTTTCCATCCATCCATCCATCTGTCTATTTTTCCATCTGTCCATCCATCCATCTGTCCAATTTTTCCATCCGACCATCCATCCATCTGTCCAATTTTTCCATCCGTCCATCATTCCATCCATCGTTATGTCTATTTTTCCATCCATCCTTCCATCTATTTTTCCATCCATCAATTCCTTCATCTATCCACCCATCTTTCTATCATTCTGTCAATCAGTATGAGACTAGGCTTGCCTATCATTCCCCTACAAATTAATAAAATGTCTGCAGCTGCCAAGCAACACCCTAGCAACCACTTAGAACACCCTTAGCAACCACCTAGCACTTTCAGCAACCTGTGCAGTATTTCTATAAAGCTGTAAATGTTGCACTAGCATGTCAAATATTTTTTCTCGCTCTGCATATACATCTGTTCTGTTTTCTGTTTCCAGTTCTATCATTCCACAGTTTCATCATTTATTCCCTCGTTCCCTGCTTTCCTTCCTTCCTTCCTTCCTTTCCTCATTACCGTCTTTTGCCTGTTTGTTCCTCTCTTAAATCTTTGCTTCCCTCCCTCTGCCTTATTTCAGTATGATCACTAGCGATGTTCTCAGTGAGGGAGTGTGTCAAACTGCTTACTCACTGGGAAAAAAAAAGGAGGGAAAGTTTGAGTTTGCCCCACTTTTCTGTGTGCCAGCCGGGAAACTCTGCAGCTTTGACCTGGATTCTGCACAAGCGATTATAGAGTCTCTCTCTTTCTCCCTACTTATTGTGTCTCTCCATCTGTCTGGACTCTTGTTTTATTAACTGCACCATATCCATTGAGAAAATGACTGAAAACCCAAGCAATTAATATTAAATAAACACATGAAAGGCGAAGGATTTCATAATTCACCTACATTCAGTCTCTGTCCTCACAGAACATCCTCCGCAGAGACTCCCGAGGCCAAGGATGGTGAGCCAAAGCGCACAATATGCATAAGCATGCTGTTATTAGTACCTCTCCTCATGATGTATTAAGACCTAATTAGCTGATCACAGAGTCAACGTGTGTCGCTGGAGATTATGTCTGCCGTGATTCAGCGTCTTGTTTATCTGAATATTAAATAATTTTGAATCACTTTTTTTGAGCTCACACTGTAAAAATACCCTGATTTTCTGATGCATGTTTTTATTTTTCCCCCATTTATTTTTGCTTTTGGATCTTTCTTCTGACAACTTTTAGCCTTAAAAAGTTTGAAAAAGTGACACTTATGAACATGTTTTAATAGTTTAAAGTGATATATTGTCTAGGCTGGTGTTGTATATTACGGTACAAAAACTCTGTAATAAGCTGCCAGTACATTTTCTGTTATTTTACAGATTTATTTCTCTATATATTATTTCTTATACATTATACACTCACCGGCCACTTTATTAGGTACACCTGTCAAACTGCTCGATAACGCAAATTTCTAATCAGCAAATCACGTGGCAGCAACTCAATGCATTTAGGCATGTAGACATGGTCAAGACGATCTGCTGCAGTTCAAACCGAGCATCAGAATGGGAAAGAAAGGTGATTTAAGGGACTTTGAACGTGGTTGTTGGTGCCAGACGGGCTGGTCTGAGTATTTCAGAAACTGCTGATCTACTGGAATTTTCACGCACAACCATCTCTAGAGTTTTCAGAGAATGGTCAGAAAAAGAGAAAATATCCAGTGAGCTGCAGTTCTGTGGGTGCAAATGCCTTGTTGATGCCAGAGGTCAGAGGAGAATGACCAAACTTGCTGGAGCTGTTAGAAAAGGCAACAGTAACTCAAACAACTACTCGTTACAACCGAGGTATGCAGAAGAGCATCTATGAATACACAACACGTCCAAACTTGAGGCGAATGGGCTACAGCAGCAGAAGACCACACCGGGTGCCACTCCTGTCACCTAAGAACAGCAAACTGAGGATAATTTGCACAGGCTCACCAAAATTGGACAATAGATCATTGGAAAAACTATGCCTGGTCTGATGAGTCTCAATTTTTGCTGCAACATTTGGATGGTAGGGTCAGAATTTGGTGTCAACAACATAAAAACATGAATCCATCCTGCCTTGTATCAACGGTTCAGACTGGTGGTGGTGGTGGTGTAATGGTGTGGGGGATATTTATTTGGCACACCTTTGGGCCTATTAGTACCAATTTAGCATTGTGTCAAAGCCACAGCCTACCTGAGCCTACCCCTTTATGACTACAGTGTATTCATCTTCTGATGGCTACTTCCAGCAGGATAACGCGCCATGTCATAAAGCGTGAATCATCTGTTCACTGTACTCATATGGCCTCCACAGTCACCAGATCTCAATCCAATAGAGCACCTTTGGGATGTGGTGGAACGGGAGATTCGCATCATGGATGTGCAGCCGATGAATCTGCAACAACTGTTTGATGCTATCATGTCAATATGGACCAAAACCTCTGAGGAATATTTCCAGTACCTTGTTGAATCTATGATATGAAGGATTAAGGCAGTTCTGAAGGCAAAAGGGGATCCAACCCGATACTAGTATGGTGTACCTAAAGAAGTGGCCGGTGAGTGTGTTATTACAAGCTACTAAAATGTCAATAAAAGTCACTTTGTTAAACTGTAGAGTTGAATTTTCAACATCAAAAGTCGACAGAGCAGAGATCAATACCCATAATGCAATAATTACAACCGTAAATGAATGGAAAGCACAAAATATGGAAACTGTTAATTAACAGAATTTTTTTATAGTGCAGCTTTGTCTTGCTGTATGCGGAGGACTGTTTGTACAATGTAAAAGTTCGCCTTATGAATATTAATCAGCTGATTTGTTAGCCAAGGAGGGTTATTTGTTAGCTGTCCCATTCATCCCATCGCTCAGCAGGAATCGGGCACCTTATTTTTTATATCGGGCTTTGAATGTCATAACGGTTAGTCAATACATAAAACAGTGATGCCGCTGCGTATGTCTTGGCAAATGGATTTCGCTCTGCCAATAATCCACTGGGAGCCATAGAGAAGAATATTCCTGCACTACAGCCTAGTGGAAATTAGAAATATTGACTGTAATTGCCATTGGCTCCCAGTGGTGTCGGTGCCCTGGCAAGGGACATGGGGCCGACATTTATTTTGAACACATGAGTGGTTTTAATTATAACAGCATTTCATCAAGGCCTATCAGTGGCAAGACTAGTCAAGCTGAGCTTCAAACCGGCATGATTAACACACTTTTATAAGGCACAGCTTTTCTGCTGGCATTCTGCTTCTGCGCTGTGTTATTTTTAGCTTTTTTTTTCAAATAAAAAATAAAGAACAAGGTGTTTGGATATACTGTTAGTAACCCAAGTAAGTAGTGTAGTAACGCTTTTGTTAGCTTTCTTTATGCACTATCTAGATAATATATCTTTATAAACTATTTGTCTGTCTGTCTCTATCTATCTATCTGTCTGTCTGTCTGTCATCCATCCATCTGTCCACCTGTTAATGATCTACTGTAGTTTTTTTTCATCTATTTGTTCATTACATCCATCCATCTGTCATTCCATCCATCCATCATTTTATTGTTCCATCTGTCCATCCATCCGTCTTTCCATCCATCCGTCTTTCCATCCATCCCTTGTATTGTCATTCCTTCCATCTGTCCGTCTCTCCATCCATTTGTCTCTCCTTGTTTTGTCATTCCATCCATTCGTCTGTCCATCCATCCCTTGTTTTGTCATTCTATCCATCCATCTGTCTGTCTGTCCATCCATCCTTTTTTGTCAGTCCATCCATCCGTCTGTCTGTCTGTCCATCCATGTATCCCTTTCTTTGTCATTCCATCCATCCATCCATTTGTATATCCATCCATACCTTTTTTATCATTCCATCCATCCGTCTGTTTGTCCATCCATCCATCCCTTGTTTCATCATTCTATCTATCCATCTGTCTGTCTGTCCATCCATCCCTGTTTTGTCATTTCATTCGTTTGTCTGTCCATCCATCCCAATTTGTCATTCTATCCATTTGTCTGTCCATCTGTGCATTTTTGTCATTCCATCCGTCCATCCCTCCATCTGTCCTTGTTTTGTCATTCCATCTGTCCATCCGTCTGTCTGTCCATTCAACCCTTGTTTTGTTATTCTATCTATTGATCTGTTCGTCTCTCCATCCATCTGTTGATTTATCATTCTATCTATATGTCTGTCCATCCATCCTTTTTTGTCTGTATATCCATCCATCCCTTGTTTTATCATTCCATCCATCCGTCTGTCTATCCGTCCATTCATCCCTTGTTTTGTCTTTCTATCCATCCTTTGTTTTGTCTGTTTATCCATCCATCCATCCATCCATCCCTTGTTTCATAATTCCATCCATCTGTCTGTCTATCTGTCTATCCATCCTTTGTTTTGTCATTCTCTTAATCCGTCCATCCATTCATCTGTCCTGCCTGTTATTCTATTATTCAGGTATTTTATTTAGATGAACTTCAACATTGCTGCGAGACATTGACGTTTGCTCTCTCTTAAGGTCTTAGGTCATGTCTAGTGATACCAGTTTAAGGTTTCTTGACACATAGAAAAAATAAGGACATTTTTTTTTAAATAAATGAGCTGCACCAAAGCATACAACCTCATAACAAAATGAACGTCTGTCTCTCACAGGCCTAATTTTCATTAGTTTTTCCAATCAAATGTGATGTAACATCTACCTTAACTAGATACATACATATTCATACAGTACATACTCATTTCAATGAACCGCACAAACAACATTACAGTGATTGTTCTTCAGCCTCATGAAGACAGTCTATTATTATTTAATCTCAAAGTAACTGAGAAGATTAGTTCAATATATAGCGTATTTGTAAAATATTCAACCAACCACACAGGCCTGAACACGGGCTGATTTATTTTGTTTGGACCAGTGAAATCACTTTCAGTGTTTTCCAAAGCAAGAAAAGCTGTTTCAATGTTTTTTGTTAAACTTTGGGCTCTGGCAAACTGAATTTCATGCTCTCTAGCTTCTAGCCTGCTAGGTAAAACTTCAGTGTGGTTTGCAATTATGGCTGTAATTCAATTGACACTTAATCACCCGCTGCAGAATGTAGCGATAGAGTTTTTTGCGCTCCAGACCTGCAATCAAACCGCTGTGATTGTGAATTACGCCACACACGGCGGCTAGAGATCTTGAGTTAGTGGAGCTTGTCCTCCAAGCACAGCGGTCTGTGACAGCTTCTGAAAAGCCTGTTTTTGAATGTTAGCCTATGTATTAGATCAAATACTGTAACTGAGATATTGATACTGAGTTTGAGACACTTGCAGCTTTCCTTTAGCCTGTCATAGCTAGCATGCTTTGACATTGATATTGTATGACAGCTTCTCAAAAACTGAAAAGGCATTCATGATTTGCACTCTGTCCTCTTCTTTTGAGAATCGTTAGCTCTCGGATTCTTTCAAACTTATATTATTCAGCTTTTTAAATCAACTATTTGTTTCAGAAATAGACCATTCACGTTTTAATGTTTTCAGATGATCCGCTATTAAACATTTTAAGAGTAATTCAAAGTGCAGTTCTCTTCTTGTTTGAAGAAGAATTATTATGTGAGCTCTCTCTCTTTAGTCTTTACCCACACACATACTCTTATCCACAAATGTAGGCGCGTAACCAAATGCAAATGTAGCCTAGTTGAACATTCTCCCAAACTAATTGGAATATTTTCATTTGAATGTTTCGTGGGAGATTGTGCTGAGGTCTGACCCTGCCATTTCAAGGTCTGTTTTTGTGCTACCCAGTTTCTATACCTTGGTTTAGTTTTTATTACTTTATTTCCTATAAAGGCCTGTAACACTTCTAGAGGCAGTGAGCTAAAATTGATTCCGCTTCAAATAAGCTAGAGATTCTGGCTGTGTTTTTAGCTTTTAATGTTTGCTATATATACATACATAGGTTCAAATCTATCTCATCATAGATCAAATGTGATGTGTAAAGCTTACAGATCACTATTTGGCTGGAGAGAATTGGAACCTTGCTAGATTTATGCTTCATTACAAACAACTCGAAATTATTTTTTTGTTCTACTTCCTAACTGTATATAATATCTAGAGAATTGAAGTTGAATAGCCGACTTGTAAAGTCAGGGCAAATCGAACAATCCTGAACACAACAGGGGCATCCCAAATCGCATGCTTGTGCACTATTCTGCACCATTTTGTAGTATAAATGATATAAGAAGCTTCTTAATCTTTTCAGCAAAGAATTTAGTTTGTGATTATCATTGACTACGTTTACATGGACATCAGTGATCAAATTATTTGCCTTAATCTGAATAAGACAATAATATGATTAAGGCGTTTACATGAGTTGCTTTTTGAATGTTCCTTTCATGATCCTGTTTTACATGTTATAGCACATAATTCGATTAACGTCATTGCATCACCACGCTATCCACGTTTCCTCCAGAGTTTCATGTAATTTTGGTTCCACATTTCCACACCTCCACATTTCGCGGTATATGTGTCTGTGGTCCTTCACTGACTCAGTAGGTGCAGTGTCAAAAAGTGTGTGTATGGGACTATATGTATGGATTTGTCGACAAAGGTCCTACATGACAGTAATAGTTTGATTGCGGTGTTTACATGTCTGTACTGCACTTCAATAATGCTACTTAAATCGCCATACTCTACATTTAAATGCGATTTCTGTTTAGTTCGATTATGACCTTAATCGGATTAAATTAATCAAAAATCACGGTTTACATGGTAGAATCTTAATCAGAGTATTGTCTTAATCTTATTAAAATCGGATTATTGGTGTCCATGTAAACGTACTCACTGTCGGTTAGCACTGTCACCTCACAGCAAGAAGGTTGCTGGTTTGAGTCCCGGCTGGGCCAGTTGGCATTTCTATGTGGAGTTTGCATGTTCTCCCCATGGCATGGGTTTCCTCCGGGTGCTCCGATTCCCCCCCACAGTCCAAAGACATGTGCTAAAAGTTAATTGAATAAACTAAATTGGCCATTGTGTGTGTGTGTGTGTGTGTGTGTGTGTGTGTGTGTGTGTGTGTGTGTGTGTGTGTGTGTGTGTTTAATGAGTGTATGGGTAAATAATCACAAATGTTTCGGCCTTCCTCAGTGTGCAAAATAAATCATTATAAACTTAAAATCCATTCTTCACAATAGTGTGGGTAATCAACAGTACATTAAATAACACATTGAGATCTAATTCTTCATTTGAGTGATTTTCCTCATCAGCTATTGTCCTTACATAACAAAGCTTGGTATGTCGTGATTGACCAATCGGAATCATGTATTCCAGAGAGCTGTGTAGTAATTCACTATATTAACTCTGTACCTGCAATCAAAAAGATAACTGCTGTTTTCAACGCACATTACACAGGTTGCCAAGTATATAATTACACTGCTTTACAGAGCCGCAAAACCAAGTGGGCTTTTAATGGTTGTGGAAGTACTATATTACATAAGCTGAATCTGACACTTAACCAGAGCTGTTTGTAGTAGTTCAGAATCTGCAAAGAGGGGTTAATTGCCACTTAATGACAAATGAAATCTATCTGCATAATACAAATGTGGGTGATCTGAAGCCTAGCTCTAGCTCTTTGCCAATGTGTCCAACACATTGGGCCTGAACTGCATTAACCTCTCACTCAGAGACCTGATGTTTCCCACACATCCCCAATGTAATGAAGTCCGTGTGAGAAGCACATCTGAGGGCTTTATTTGTCATCTGGCTCCTCGAGAAGCCAAACCCTGCAGGTGACTAGGGTAAAAAAATAAAAACTAATAGTGTTCATCATAATCCCCAGGTTAATTAACTGCATGAGGAGTTTTCTCAAACTATTTATATATGCCAATGAGTATGTTTACATGGACACCAATACTCTGATTTTAATACGATTAAGACAATACTCTGATTAAAAGTCTACCATGTAAACAACGATTTTTTTTTGATAATCCGACTGAAGTCATAATTGAGATAAACAGAAATGGATTTATGACGTGAAGGATGCCTATTTTAGTCGCATTATTAAAGTGGAGTACAGACATGTAAACACCTTAATCAAAGTATTGCCGTCATTCGCTGCATTTGGCGACAGGATATTCCATACACATACAGCTGTTTGACACTATTCTCTGCACCTACCGAGTCAGTAACGGACCACAGACACACACATTGCAAAATGCGGAAGTTTTTTTTCTTTCCATTCGGCATGCGGTACCAAATTCGATTAAAACAACACTCTTCCATCAGTCCTTACTACAAACTTGGATCTAATACCTCAGTTTGTAACGGAGGCTTGAATGAAATGTTCCTGAATGAAAGTGAATTTTCATGTGCACTGTCAATTATATTCTGCTCTCTAGGAATTTTCTTGTGCGCTCACAATTATACGCTGCTATCTACAGTAGGAAATTTCTCACACGCTCTCAGTTATAAGTTGCTCTCTAATTTTCTTTCTCGAATTTTGGATGAGTTTTTTTAATTCGTGCCGCGCATTCCCTCTTCCTTCGATACTTTTTCTCTCCTGTGTGTTAAATGAGTTATCCCAACAATGTTGATGTCATTTTTATGTACAATATTAAATAAAATTTAAATACAATATTTATTATCAATTAAGCAAAATACTAAAAATAATATAACTATATGGTGGTCAGATGTGCATTCACATTATCCGTTATTTCATTAATTTTCCTTCGGCTTAGTCCCTTTATTCGCCACAGCAGAATGAACCGTTAACTTATCCAGCATATGTTTTACACAGCGCATTACCTTCCAGCTGCAACCCAGTTCTGGGAAAAATCACACACACACACACACACACACACACACACACACACACACACA
>CAIGQW010053352.1:3947182-3970343 GCA_903798125.1 Danio choprae
TCAGAGATGGGTTGCAGCTGGAAGGGCATCCGCTGCGTAAAACATATGCTGGATAAGTTGGCGGTTCATTCCGCTGTGGCGACCCCAGATTAATAAAGGGACTAAGCCGAAATGAAAATGAATGAATGAATATATAGTGATTTTATTTTCCAGTGCATGCTTTTGCCTGATGTTTAGTATCCGAGTATCACCTCGATGAGTTTTCGATGCATTGGTGCACTTCAGAGTCATTTACAGATTTTTCCGATTTTCAGAGCACATACATCCTCTAGAGCCCCATATATCAAAATGACCATCAGAGGAAATGATTGGATATCCTGTGGTAAATAGTTTGCTTTGGCTGTGCTTGACTTGAGCTTGCGTTGAGGCAGACAGAAGTGTGTTTCCCAGCGGAGGATTGATCAAAGCAGAGGCTTTTGAGGATTCAGTTTAATGTGTTTAAAGAGTTAGCATGGGCTTTTCAAAATTGATGGATATTATGCACAAGGCTGAATATTTTGGAATAACATTTTTGCACATTTTTTTTTTCCAGTTCTGTTGACTGTGTAAAAAATCTGTGTCATTGTTTCCAGTTTCATCAGTGAAATTATATCCACCACTATTGTGGTTTCGTTAAAAACTTTAAAAATAAACTTACTGGAAAATAAATAAATTAAAAAGGAGATCATTCACTTAAACCAAAACATGACAACATTTAAGAGTTACTAAAATGACTAAAGATTTAATGAAAAAAAATCTAATTAGGAAACTAATATAGCTGACAGAAATAAAGCTGAAATACAAATTTTATAAATATAAGAAAAAAAAACATAACTGAACAAAAACTTAAAAATCAGAAATTAACTTAAATGATTAAACTTTAAAAATACACAATCACATTACACTTAAAACTGAAATATATAAATATATATATATATATATATATATCATGCTAAAATGTCCCACCTACATGGTTTTGTTTATATCTCAATTTATAATAAGCAATATTATTGTACAATTACATACTAAACCTATTTAAATAAAAATGTACCATGTCACAATTTTCTCTATATAGACAGTACACTCTTTGAACAAACCTTACGGCTTTAAAAAAGTAAAAAGATATTTAATATTTTTTTTTAATTAAGATTTTTTGCCATTTTGTTTGTGCACACTAAAGAAAAAACAAATACATATGGTGGTCAAAGACTGGATTGACCAGTTGCGTGACCACTTATGGTTATATATATGTTTGTGAAAAAAATATTTATTTATTTTGACAGGGTATTTTGTTTCAAACCTGCTGTGTTGCAACCAAACAGGTAAAAAACAAACATTGGCTTTGACAGTGTCAATGAACCACAAAAATGACACAAGATGTTTCTTATGACATATTGTTCTCCGTTTACATTTTAAAGACAGTCAGGTTTTGTAACTGCGATTCAATGCTGACATTTGGTCTTTTTTAGATGAGCCATGCCTTTAAAAAGTGCAGTCTTGTTCAATATGACCTTTTTAAATCACTTTATTAGTGCACAAGTGTAGCAGTGCAGGGTTCACTCTTCATTTCTGCGTGTCAGATTGAGGTGATTTTAATTTTGCCCCTGGCAGAAAGACTATTTAATGCTGCACTGCAGGTTTCTGAGGAGGAAAGTATGTGAAGTATGGCAGGCCGCTTTAACATTTCATCAAGAAACTGTACTAGGATCTGTTTTCATGCTACTAGTACGTCTTTTCGGTAACACTTTAGTTCAAGTAACAATTCACACCATTTACTAATGGCTTATTACCTGCCTATTATTAAGATATTAACTGTTATAAAGTATAATCCTATTTTACATCCCTAATCCTACCCAATTCCGATTAATGTACTACCATACTAACTATTAATAAGCAGCTAATTAGCAGTTTATTAAGCTAAAAGTCTTAGTTAATGGTTTATAATTAGTGTGAATTGTACATTAAAATAAGTGTGTATTTAAGTGTGTATTAATTGTGTATTTAATAGCTAGTGCTTCTTCTTTAGGTACAAATCATTTTAAAATAGATACTACTTATTTATTAGATACTACACTGTAAATAATATGACAGAAGTCATGACAACATATGTTTTTTATGTTACTTTAACTTACTTTAATAAGTCAATCAGGTTTCAGCTAGTTTAACCTAGGGCCTCACAGTGGCGCAGTGGGTAGCACGTTCGCCTCACAGCAAGAAGGTCGCTGGTTCGAGCCTCGGCTGGGTCAGTTGGCGTTTCTGTGTGGAGTTTGCATGTTCTCCCCATGTTGGCGTGGGTTTCCTCCGGGTGCTCCGGTTTCCCCCAAAGTCCAAAGACATGCGATATAGGTGACAGGCTCGAACAAGTGACCTTCTAGCTGTGAGGCGATTGTGCTACCCACTGCGCTACTGCATTGCCTAGTATGTTTCATTAGATACTAATTCTTATTTATTAGATTTATAACTTCTTATTGATTATTTATAACTTCCAATATCTTGCATAGTGTCCTACTATACAAGTCAATAGTGACAGATTTTCAACTTTCTTCAAAATATCTTCTTTTGTGTTCAACTCGAGCGTGCATTGATAGTGAGTAAATGGTAATTTTTGGATGAACTATCCCTTTAAATGCTAAAATGGCTTGCCGTATGTGAAGGCTTATGTTGGGCTGCCTGTGGTGGAGAATGTTAATGCAACAGCAGCTCCGTTGCAGGGATTTTCCACTCAAACCCTGAGAGAGTCGACAGACAGGAGAGCGAACACGCACACAAACACCCACAGAAATCACACTCAAATTACAACCAGGGGAGCTCCCGTAAACACAGAGCAGAGGCCCGCCAATACACTCACACATCAACGACCCCGGAATGTGAATGAATCCAAAACACGCCAAAGAGGAGATAATAACGCTTCGGATTAAATGCCCTCGAGGTGAATAAACAACTTTGAATGCTGATTTTCGAGCCGTTGATTGACAGGAATATTGTGTAGTACAGGAGCCAGAAGGGGAATTTATTTACAGATTAAATTATGTTTGTCATTCAAAGGCCTTTCATGGCAAGAAATGACAGGTATTATAGGGGATGAAATATTCATCGAGTTGTATGAAAACGTAAATGCATGCTAGATCACAGTGTTTATGTTTTGTAAATGGATCACAAGTTAAGAGGGTTCTATTATGGCCTTTTCACAAGATGTAATATTTCTTATGTGTCCCCAGAATGTGTCACTGGTCATATTATACCATGATATACTTGCACCTTTTTCTTAGGAGGCGAATTTTTGCAAAAAAAATATCCAGTTTCATTTTTGTTTTGTTTTTCCATCTGTGGCCCTTTAAATGCAAATTAGGTGCTGGTTTCCAGAAAAGTGTGCATTATAGCCCGCCCACTTTTTCCAGTGGTGTTTCCAGAAGGTTTTTCCCTGTTCATTTTTCACATTGGAATTTAAAGTCTTTAAGATGTTACAAGTCTTGAACCAAATCAAACAAATATGGGGAGAATCTCATTGCTACAGTACACACAGATTATAAATGTTTATTTTAAGTAAACAACTTTAAGACAAGGGCGACACAGTGGCTTAGTGGTTAGCACTGTCGCCTCACAGCAAGAAGGTCGCTGGTTTGAGTCCTGGCTGGGCCAATTGGCATTTCTGTGTGGAGTTTGCATGTTCTCCCTGTGTTCGCGTGGGTTTCCTCCAGGTGCTCCGGTTTCCCCCACAGTCCAAAGATATGCGCTATACTTGAATTGAATAAACTAAATTGGCCGTAGTGTATGTGTGAATGAATGTGTGTATGGATGTTTCCCGGTATTGGGTTGCAGTTGGAAGGGCATCAGCTGTGTAAAACATATACTGGGTAAGTTGGCGGTTCATTCCACTGTGGCGACCCCTGATGAATAAAGGGACTAAGCCGAAGTAGAATGAATGAATGAACTTTAAGACAAAGGATAAAAATGTTATTAAAATAATAGATAATAATACAACTGACACAAATGGCCTTGGGGACAAAATCATAGTTTAATACTCTACTGGTACTACAAGACAATTGAAGCCAAACTGAAATGAAAAACGCATAAAAAAACTATATTTACTGAAGCTAGAGTTTTAAATTTGTCTTCTGAATAGCTTACTAACTAACTTTTCAAGCAAATTAGGGAAGTGTGCAACTGACAGGCCATTTCAAACATCACTCCATTCTCAAATTCAGCCTAGGCTCATTGGAAATCCATTTAAGCAAACGTAGAATACATTGCTCCGGGTATGTTTTTTTTGCACTTTTCAGATGACTGATCCACTAGAGGGCACTGTCTACATTTTTATGAATTTGAATTTGAAATACATTAGTTAGGGAACATTTTGTTGCAGATTTCAGATACATGTCCTTCTTTTACATGTCCAGAAAAAGGCAAGGCTTGTTGTACAGATCAGCTAGACCAGCAAAGGACAACTAGACTAGCAGTGTTTTTTTTCAAAAGCAGACATAACAGAAAGGTGTTCTGTGAACACATCGTTTTACCTTGATTTTACATTGCTCTTATCTGTCTTGTAGAACTTCACTCGACTCAATCCTGTGCTTTCTGCATCACAAATACAACAATGTACAAAGTAAGCTACACTCTCAGAAATAAAGGCAAAATCTGTCACTGGGGTGGCACCTTTTTATAAGGTACACTTTTGTACTATACTGGTGGACATTAGTACCTTTAGGGTACACTTTTGTACTTTTAAGGTTGACTTTTTGTACCTTTACGTTACTCTGAGGTACACATTTGTACTTTTTATGTATTAATATGTACCTTTTAAGGAACTGTTAGTAACAAAAATGTACCTTTTGAAAAGGTACCACCCCAGTGACAGATTTTGTACCTTTAATTCTGAGTGTACTGAGCAAATTGACCACGCCAGAAAAAGTAATCCATATGGAGATAAACAAATGAGGCAAACCTATTCAATTACAAATCAAAGGCATGGTTAAGGTGCTGTGGAGCCTTGCAAAACATAATTTTTTTTTTTCGGAAAAAAGAAACTTTGAATTAAGTGTGGCGCAGTGGGTAGCGCTGTGGCCTTAGAGCAAGAATGTCGCTGGTTCGAGCTTCAGCTGGGTCAGTTGGCATTTCTGTGTGGAGTTTGCATGTTCTTGTCAGGGTTCTGCCTCTCCGGTCTTGTAAATTCATGTTTTGGTGGCAGAGTCCAGACACTAGTCATGTCTTGTCCTGTATGTTGTGCTCGGCTTGAGTTTTCTCGGGTCGAGCACTCGTTTTCTGTTCTTGTGTCATTGTATGAGCGGCATTGTTGGTAGCGCACGAGACTCGCGCGTTCCCGCGTAATGCGGGTGCGCGAGGTCTCGCACGTGGTCTAGATGCGCGCTCTTGTCCTGGTGTTTGTGTTTGTTCTGTCGGCAGCGTGGTGTTTCATTCCCAGCGTCTCAGTCTAGTTAGTTTCGGTTTCAGTTGGCGCTGGGATGAAACATGCACGTTGCATGTGTGAGTGCACGGTAAGCGTTTTCATTTATCGTGTACTCGTGTCTTGCATTCAGTCTTCTGTTGGTGTTGTGTTTAGCACGTGGTGCATGTTTACATGCGCTGCGTGCGTGTCATGTGAACGCTCGGTTAATGAGTTCTCTCATTGGCTGCGTGTTCGAGTCTTGTTTTTGTGTGAGCATATGGCTTGTGTTTGTTTGTGTCATATGCTCTCCCGTCTATTGTCTAGACCCACCCTCCTTGTTAACCCATTATTAGTTTATTATGTTCACCTGTTTGTGTTAATTATTTGTGCTTATATTCTCCTCATGTTTGCTGTCCTGTGCCAGTTCGTCGTCTGATATTCCCTGATATTCCTGTTTAGCCTTGTCCGGTCCTGCTCAGTCCTGCCAGCCCAGTCAAGTTTGTTTTTTGTCTTTTTGTTAATGTTTTCCCCCTCGGGGTAGTTTGTTTTGTCTTTTTGTTTTATTTTTTGATTATTAATAAACCCATTTTTCCCTGCACTTGAGTCCTCGCTCCCTTCCCTCCACCCCACCAACCCTGACAGTTCTTCCTGTGTTCGCGTGGGCTTCCTACGGGTGCTCCACTTTCCCCCACAAGTTCAAAGACATGCGGTATAGGTGAATTGGGTAAGCTAAAATTTCGGTAGTGTATGTGTGTGAATGAGTGTGTGTGGATGTTTCCCAGTGATGGGTTGCAGCTGAAAGGGCATCTGCTGCGTAATCATATGCTGGATAAGTTGGCGGTTCATTAAGGGACTAAGCCGAAAAGAAGATGAATGAATGAATAAAACTTTGAATTAGTGGTGTTTTCATTTCCTGAATCTGACTTTTGCGCACTATAGTATAGGTTATTACCTTTACAGCTTGTGTCTTGGATACAACAAAATAAACAACAAATTGGTTTTAACATGAAGTCTGGTCAGTTTAAACTGATGTACTGCTGATAGGCTTACATCGCATCAGTATTAAACCACTATAAGTTCTCTTCCAATTGTCAAAGTCTATTTATTAAACAGATAGTTATGGTTCTTGATTCTGATTGGTTGTTAGAAGCTCTATAAACACGTTAATCTACAAACATACACCTGTGACTGTTGCTTGGCAACCATTTCCGCTATAAGTACTAAGAAAAAAGTTGCATCTCAAATGACACACTAGCACTTATACACTCAATGTAGTGTTTGAGTTTAGGTTTGTCTCAAATAGAACACAATTTTTTTTGCTAGCCAAAAATTCGAACTGTTTCCAAGTCGAAATTTAATGGTTGCCAAACTAGGGAAATACAAATATTAACTGTCACGAGTGGTACACTGTAAAAAAATACAGGGCTCCACAATTCATTCTCATTGTTCCTAAACAAATCGATTACGTTAACATAACAAATTTAAGTGGATTGAACATAAAACAATTAAGTTGTCCCCAAAAGTCTCAAGAATTGTGTTGTTTCAGCTCATTTTAAATAAGTAGTTTGAACAAGCAGCAATATCATTGTTTTGAGTGTAATTGTCTCCATTCGATCATTTAGCTTGCACAGTCCAAAATAAAGTGATGCAACATCAGCACCCAATAGCTCCTCCCCTTCTTTTATAAAAGCATGTTAGGCACAATGTAGAGGTAAAACACACACACACACACACACACACACACACACGTTTGTTTTTTGTGAAAAGTGAGTACATTACATGGGTTTCCATTCATTTTATACTGTCCATACTGTATATTGTATTGGCCTAACCCCACCCCACCCCTAAACCCAACCATCACAGGAAACTGTGTACAGCTTTACTCTCTGAATAAACTCATTCTGTGTGATTTATAAGCTTCTAGAGAAATGAGGACGTCAGCAATGTCCTCATATTTCACCTCCTTTTTGTAATACCTGTGTCATACCTATGTCATTATACAGATTTGTGTCCTGACATGTCACAAAAACACGTACACACACACACACACACACACACACAAGCCTTATAAGTTCAGATAAGGTTGGCTATAACTGTGATTGCAAACAGTCAAGAAGAAATGCCATATGTATGATCATATTAGATCTGTGAAGCAGCAGTGGCAACACACTTCTAACAAAACCCCACCAGGCTCCTTCCCCTTAGGCTGGAGTTATTTAAATTTGGTTGTCTATGTTGTGACTATTGTGACTACAATCAAGGCATTTGAGGGAATTCACAAACAGAGTCTATACTGATATAAAGAATAACTCCCACTGGAGTAACTTTGCAGATCTTTTCAAGCTTAAACAGCAACACTGCAGGAAGCTGACAATGTAAAAAAGCATATGACTCAAGTATATTCCTGATATGTCCAAATATTTAAAGGGCAGAAGATGAAGATGAATATGAGAATGCACATTCACATAGACAACTAAATAAACATCAAGCTGGCGCTGTTTCGGCCAATTAGAGTCCAGGTTAAAGATGAAATCTGCAGCAGCACGGCTGAAGAAACCCTTTCTGAATAATAATTAGAGACGAGCACAAGATCTGCTGGCACGTCACGTAACCGCTGGGACTCACTGATACAGATTTGCTGAACTACTAGCGTCATAAATGTTATATGCAAATGAACACTGCTGGTTTGGGGATATCACACTTATATTATGTATGTTAATTTGGAGGCTTTCTTCAAACCCAAAGGCAACCTGACAAAAAAATGTGACAGACTTTGTGCAGATGTGATTGATGCATTGCAGATTTCTGATGTAGAGACTGAGGCCTGAAGACTTAGGCTTTGAGCACTCTTCATATGTTTTCATTCAAACAAGTGTTGACATGGGGAACCGGAAGACTGTGCTTTGCAGTGTTGCTCTGTCCGAAGTCATTTTGTGTGACCACAGCTTAAGCATCTGTCATGAATCCAAATCTCAAATCCTTTTTGGTGGCAATTTCCAGTCTGGCTTGGACAGAGCAAGTGCCTGAACAAGCAGTTGAGCAGCATGTTCAGATAGAAAGTGTCTGATCTTCCTGATGTTATATAGAGCGAATCTGCATGATTGGGCTACTGCAGATATGTGGGCTGTAAATTTCAACTGATGATCAATAAATTGTGGATAAGTGTTGAGGTGGATGGGATTACCAGCAGTTCAGCTTTGGAAAAATTGAGTTGTAGGTGGTGGTTCTTCATCCAGCAGGAAACATCTTTTAGATATGCTGATATCTGGGCAGCAATCGTTGTGTAGTCTGGCCAAAATGAGACGTTGTGTTGGGTGTCATCAGCAGAGCAATGGTAGGAAAAGCCATGTTTCTGAATTACAGACCCAAGTGATGTAATGTAGATGGAGAATTGGTCCTAGAACAGAGCCCTGATGCACCCCGCTAGCAAGGTTTTGCAGCTTGGACACTTCACCTCTTCAAGACACCATGAATGACTTACCTGAGAAGTAGGAAATGGACCACTGGAATAAATTGTATTGAATTTTATCTGCACTTTCTTGTTTATTGGAATATAATTAATTTAATGAGCATGCACACACTCTGCTGTTTTTAGTAGTGACTAATCTAAATGCCCCTATAAAAACTGATTGACGTTTGTGTTCATAAGCTCAACAGAAATGTGCGCGCTTTTGGATAATATTCTCAGTTCTGCTAGAAAACATGCAGCATCCAAAGATCCAAGCTTAATGGCACAAATGCACACTTTTCAATTTTACATTTCTCTTTAACCACAGTCGTCATGGTGGAAGCAGAGTATTTTGGCCATAATCCCTCAAGAATTTCCTACTCTCTAAAAAATGCCCGATTTCACCCAAAACACTGTAAAGTATGAGTTCATTAACAGGTTCAATTATTCATGATTCACATTTTTTTCTAATTATTTGTGGTTATATATTACATTACATGACATTGATTTCTGCTCTTTTGATTTTTGATGTTGAAATTTCATCGGTAAAGTCTTACATTTCATCGTCTTAAATTTCCTTTAAGAATGTGACTTTTCTGGGTATTTTAGTAATTTGAAACTATATATTCATTCATTCATTTTTTTTTCGGCTTAGTCCCTTTATTAATCTGGGGTCGCCACAGTGGAATGAACCGCCAACTTATCCAGCATATGTTTTATGCAGCGGATGCCCTTCCAGCTGCAACCCATCACTGGGAAACATCCACACACACTCATTCACACACATACATTACAGACAATTTAGCTTACCCGGGGAGAACATGCCACACAGAAATGCCAACTGACCCCGCTGGGGCTCGAACCAGCGACCTTCTTGCTGTGATGCGATTGTGCTACCCACTGCGCCACCGTGCTGCCCTGAAACTATATATTATATAAGAAATAATATATAGACAATTAAGGCTTTAAAGTAACAGAAAGGTATTGGCAGTTTATTACCATGTTTTTGAACAGTAATTTACAACATCAATCCAGAAAATATATCACTTCAAACTATTAGACATGTCAACAAAAGTCACATTTTAAAACTTTTCAACATCAAAATTCTAAAGACTCTTAACAGGAATAAGGCAAACTGTTAATGTACTGATATTTTAAACAGTGTGGTTGAATTATTTTTTTTAAATTATTGTTTTTTCCCCAAAGTTTGTGTTTTGTCCATAATATTTAGCAAATTTGGGCTGAACCAAACCAAAGTTTTTAGCATGTACATTTATTTGTTAATACTATGCTGATACATAGTCATACTTATTATGGAGATTTATAATTCATCAACATTGTTCATCTAATGTTTTTAAATTAACTTTAACTATTTTTTGAGACTTTTTGAGAAATAAGGGGATGTGAAATAAATATTGAGAATATATGTATATTATTTATTTATTTATTTATTTTTGATCTTGGATGTTGTAGAAAACTTGCAAAAAATAAAGAAGAAGAAAAAGAAACTCAAAAATTTAAAATGTGTCGCTGTAAAGAGGTGGTAAATCTTTGGGAAAAGACACAAACAAACAGGTTTGCGACAAGTTAAGGCTGAGTAAATGTTGACAATTTTCAATTTTGGGTGAACTATTACTGTAATGGTTTTAATTGGCCATCAATTTATAAGAGAATTGAAATATAAAACTATATATAGCATGTAGTGGGGCAGCACGGTGACGCAGTGGGTAGCGCTCTCGCCTCACAGCAAGAAGGTCGCTGGTTTGAGCCTCGGCTGGGTCAGTTGGCATTTCTGTGTGGAGTTTGCATGTTCTTCCCGTGTTTGCGTGGGTTTCCTCCGGGTGCTCCGGTTTCCCCCACAAGTCAAAAGACATGCGGTACAGGTGAATTGGGTAAGCTAAATTGTTCGTAGTGTATGTGTGTGAATGGAAGTGTGTGGGTGTTTCCCAGTGATGGGTTGCAGCTGGAAGGGCATCCGCTGTGTTAAACATATGCTGGATAAGTTGGCGGTTCATTCTGCTGTGGCGACCCCAGATTAATAAAGGGACTAAGCCGAAAAGAAAATGAATGAATGAATATATAGCATGTAAGGGCGGCATGGTGGCTCAGTGGTTAGCGAGATGGCAAGAAGGTTGCTGGTTCAAGTCCCGGCTTGGTCAGTTGGCATTTCTGTGTGGAGTTTGCATGTTCCCCCTGTGTTCGCGTGGGTAGAATAATAGAATAAGCTAAATTGGCCGTAGTGTATGTGTGTGAATGTGAGAGTGTATCCCAGTACTGGGTTGCAGCCGGAAGGGCATCCACTGTGTAAAACATATGCTGAATAAGTTGGCAGTTCATTCCGCTGTGGTGACCCTTAATGAATAAAGGGACCAAGCTGAAGGAAAATGAATGAATTAATAAAGCATGTAATTCTTGAATGATCAAATACAGTTTTTAAATTGTGACAGGATAATAGAGTGACATCAGATGCCATCAATATAGAGTGCTCCACTCTTTTGTCTGTTTCACGTTTAGTGCTGTTCTCAATAAAACATGAATGATGAATAAATTATGGCAGGTGGATTTCCCTCAAATGTCTGGGAAGAAATGATAGAAGTCAGAAATATAATGAGAACAGATCTCTTCCGAGACTTGAATATTTTACAAGACATTCTGAAGGTTAATGGAGGTCTCGCTCATGTTTCGCAAATTCTGCCTGAACTGTGCGTGTATATATGTGCCCGTGAGAGATGCTTTGGGTGCAGTTCTTCACGAAGTCCTAAGTTTCTTCACTGAGACTGATTCTTCTTGCTTCTCCAGAACTGTGCGGTTCTGACCGTCCCAAACGACGTTCTCGGACCACATTAAATGTGACAGTGGTTAAATTGTCTCAGTGCTTACAGCAGTGCGGACTGTCAAAGTGATTCGGTGGGTGGATTTGGCAGGGTAGACTTCAGAAATATTGCTATTCAAATCACATTTCCTCAAGTCCCCACTGGAATATGGCTACGGCTTGCGGTTTAAAATGAATCGAATTCAGAACTTCTATAAAAGTCGTTTCTCGTGGCGTGACTGGTGTGATTAGAAACTTTCAGGAGCAGACCGGTACTGCATTGCAGACATTGAAATCAAGGCTGTGGTCTTCAAAAGAGGCTGCACATGCATTGGCTGAATTGCTTTAGTGAAACATTGTGAACGCTCTGCCTTTAAAGCCAATGACAGGCACAATTGCCGCAGTGACAATTTTAAAATTGCAGCTCTTATTGTCCTCTCTTCTCTCCCTCTCCCAGAGTCTGTTTCTGTAGCTCATTTCCATCTAGATTTGAGCCTTGATTTTTTTTTTTCTAGCACATTCTTGCATTGTGATTTTTGCTTTTTTATTTGTGTTGTGTCATCCAGGTCTAGTTTGTACCTTCATTTAACGGCGGCCTTTTAAAGGCTCATACTGAAATGATTCTGAAATGTTTCTTGCACAAATAATGTGTTTTTAGTTTAGCATGATCTTATTCCATTCTCTCTCTCTCTCTCTCTCTCTCTCTCTCTCTCTCTCTCTCTCTCTATCTCTCTCTCTCTCTCCCTCTCTCTCTCTCCCTCTCTCTCTCTCAGAAAATTAATCAGAGAAGCAGAGAAGGTCAGAAAAACACAGTATGTTCTTTTAATTAATAAAATTGTATGAATATCAATCATTTTCAGCTTATTATTCCTAAACAAATGACTCTTAACAGATGGTTCTTTTTGCTGTGAGTAACAGCAATATAGTGTCAGCAGTGTATTCTTAAACTTGCTGGTTCTTGTTTTAATGTATCACACTCAAACAAGTGTCTCGCGTATGTAGTTTGAAACTACAAGTGTGTCTGTTTATTGATGCTCTTAGTGTAAGTAAGACATAATGTACATCTAGCCGGTTGCTTTTGCAGAATAAAGCCCTTTAGTCAGACACAACAGCTGTCTAAGCTTGTCTAAGACCGAAGCAATTTATTATGAAAAAACATCCACCTTGATGTACATTATTCCGCTTATAACATGGCTAATTGCCACAAGAGAAAACAATTAGACACAAAACATCTGATCTGAGCTGTAATATCTCTTTCATTAGTAACTCTTTCATTAATGTAAACCTTGCAGAAATAAAAACAGCTGAATGCAGCCTACACTAACATACTTTTATTATCATTATTGATCATATTTATTATCATTATATTGATATTGATTATAGAACTCTTTTACATAGCTCTCTGAAATACTTGAATCTGATTGGTCAGTCACCAAGGTTTATAATTACACTGCTGACCATGCCTTACACTTTAATTTATCCCTAAACCTATCCATACCACCAAACATGTCCATAACCCTACACATACCCCACCTCAAGAGCACCAGAAGTGTTCTGCAATACATTATGAACATGTTAAGTATATTGTATTTATATTTGGATGTAAGTACATATTAGTTAAGGCCAACTTAATATAAAGTGGGACCCAAACTACATATGTACTTAGATAATTTATCAACTTTAAAACAACAAATGCTATCATACAGTATGCTTTGTAACCTTTTTTTATATAAGAAGTTCTCTCTCTTTGTCCATACATTGCAGTATCTTTATTATTCTTCTCCGTCTTCCTGCGATCGCTTATATTCTCTCCAAACTGTGCCGTTCTCCAAATCTGTGCACATGTGAGCAGCTGTTAATGAGCACACGCAGCACCTGTTGGGGGCGTCTCCACATCGCCCCAACCGACACCGCTCTCATCAGGAGTGACTCTTCAGCCAGCCTGTGAAGTGTCTCATTAGCGGCGGGTCAAAATGCCTTCTGTCATTCAACCCCAATCACCTGGCAATGCCCAATCCAATGGCCCTGTTGGCACCGCGCGGCAGCACAAACCCCGCTTCCCTCGAAGCGTCTGGGTTATAAATACACCTGCAGGCTTTGATGGGCTTCGCAGAAATGCAGCTTTGTATTGGGGAATCTTGAAGATAACCAGAGCTGATCCTCCTTATATTTTTTCTACACACTGTAAAAATAGATTTTTTACTTTACTAAAAACAAAAATTGAGTAAACACATTGCCTTAAAAGTGACAAGTTGACTCAGTAGTACTTTTTTTCAGTGTACTTCCATAATTCACAAAGTATCATCATGATGTGCACTGTAAAAAGTGATTAGTTGACTTTACTTCTAATAAGTGAGTAAACCTGTTGCTTTCAAAACAATTAGTTTACTTAAATGAGTGGGTAAACCCATTGTAACTTGGAACTGTTGAGTTTAGTTAACTTTTTCTTTTATAAATATGGACATACTTGATTCACTTAATGTTAAGGCAATGGGTTTACTCATTTATTTTAAGTAAAGTCAACTAATAAACTACTGAACTGAACTATGAATGAAGTACTGAACTACTGAAACCTATTTAATACTTTATGTAAAAGGCTTTTTTTTTGGTGATGGCAGCTTGAAGACACCTCTCACATGGAGAATGTGAGGTCACATGCATTGCTCAGGTGTGAGTTTTTCACAGACTTCAACAGTGTAAAAATCTTGATGGTTTTGTGGGTCTCGTTTATCAAATCTGATCTTTATTTAGTATTTTCTATTGGATTCAAGTTAGGGGATTGGCTGGGCCATTCTACAGCTTGATTTTGAAATGAAAGCATTCGAAAGTTTTCTTGGCTGTGAATCATTTGGATCATTGTCTTGCTGAAATGTCCATCCTGGTTTCATCTTCGTCATCCTGCTAATGTAGATGTTGAACTGAAGCATTTAATATACATTTACTATGACAAAGGGCAGAGGGTTGCTGAAGACCTACTGAGAGATTTCAGCTGCTGTCTGGGCTTTCACTGCCCTTCTACACCTCCCTTTCTTCATGTGTTCAATATTTTTTCCCTGCGTCATTTCATTTTATTACACATAACTTCATTTGTAAACTAATTCGATTTGTTTTCTTTGCATATAAGGATTTCTTTGGTTGTTAATAACATCCGGGGAAAATTTCAAGTCAACAGCACCTTTAGAAATATGTTTCTGAGAAAAATGGTTACATATTGAAAACGTATCTTCCCTGCTGTGTATATATAACTGAAGTACACATCTTTTTCATTTCCTTACATATCAGCTCTGTAATAATACTACCAGGTGTAATCAGAGCCTATAAGTGTGTCTTACAGTAAATGTCCAAGTATATTTAGAGACATCATCATGTGGTTCATGAACTACAAGACAAAAGAGCATCTTGTTTTCTCTGATGCCAATGTCACAACTTGCAGTGCAAAAAAAAACCTTCATAACCTTGATTTTCCATTCAAAATCAATACCTTATAGACCGATAGAACAGCCCGGCTGCAGTTAATTTGGGAACTGTACCTGTGGATCCTGCAATTGATCGTCTATCTATAGACCACGGCTCAATATTGCCACGCTATTTCATAATCCCATAGTGCTGTAATGAGGAGATATCAAATATAGACTGTGCGATCCTCAGCCTGCGTGACCGCTAATCAGCTCCGTCTTTTTTTCTTCTTTAAGCGCCGGAGAATCCTGATGCATCAGCCTCGATCCCTCATTAAGAGAGTGTCTATCTGGAACACAGCAGGAATATAAAGAGACCTCAGACGCCAATGAGCCCTCATTCAAATCCCAAACCGCCTGCTAAACCCTTCATATTGATCTGATGTGTGTGGAGAGGTTAGATAGACTTATCACACTGGTTGGCTATATAGGGGCGTTACAAAATTCCCACCTGTCCAGGTGTCGTCAGATATATTATCTCCAGAGCTGACATTTTATCCTACCTGTCAGATTCTCCATCGGGGTTTACTGCGCAATATCAATATTGTGTTATGTTTGTCAAGCTGCACAACACACCACTTCATTTATTTTACTACTGGCACAACATGGATTTTTTTAATGTAATGTGTTGTTTTGTTTTAAACGTGAGGCAATCGGATGAGACATTTTGTAGGCTCTTGTAAAATCATCCTACACTGAAAAAAAAAATCATTGGATTTACAATATTTTGTAAGAGGTAAGTGGTTGCAGGCAGTTTATATGGGCTGAATTTAAACAAACAAATTAAATGTAGTAATGTTCAACTTAATTTGTTTGTTTAATTTCAGCCAATATAAATTGTTTGCAACCACTTACCTTAAAAAAATGTGAAAATGTGTTAAAATGTGTGCAAATTTTACAATCCTCTACAGTTAAAATGGATAGTTCACCAAAAGCTGAAAATTCTGTCATCATTTACTCCTCCTTTACTTGTCACAAACCTGTTTGAGTTTCTTCTGTTGAACACAAAAGAAGATATTTAGAAACATGCTGAAAACCTATAACCATTCACTTCCATAGTGTTTTTTTCCCCCCTACTATGGATCTAAATGGTTACAGGTTTGTAACATTTTTCAAAATAACAAAATAATAATAAAATATATATTTTTTATTCAACAGAAAAAAGAAAGTAAGTTTTGGAACCACTTGAGGGTGAGTATTTTGTTTTTACTTTTGGGTCAACTATCTCTTTAAACAGGTGTGTTTTACCATTTTTGAATCCACTCTGCCGATCTCCATGTCTGGCAGGAGTACTTTTAGCTTAGCTTAGCATAGATCATTGAATCAGATTAGACCATTAGCGTCTCGTTTAAAAACGTAAAAAAGAGCTTCGATCATTTTCCTGTTTAAAATTTGACTCTTTTGTAGCTACAGTACATCATGTACTAAGACTGACTAAAAATAAAATATCAAGGTAAAAGTCCCATAGTGCAATTCAAAAACATACATAAAAAAAAATAAACTAACAAATCAAAATACATAAAACAAGAAACAAATTTTGAACCTGACTTTATTCAATTTTCAGATTTTTGTGCTTTAAATGTGTGCATAATAGAGAGAGAGAGAGTGTGTGTGTGTGTGTGTGTGTGTGTTTGTATGTGTATATATATGTTTTATGCAGCTGATGCCCTTCTAGCTGCAACCCATCACTGGGAAACATCGATACACACCCATTCACACTCATACACTACGAACAATTTAGATTACCCAATTTACCTATACCGCATGTCTTTGGAATTGTGGGGGAAACCAGAGCACCCGGAGGAAACCCATGAAAACATGGGGAGAACATGCAAACTCCACACAGAAATGCCAGCTGATCCAGCCGGGGCTCGAACCAGTGACCTTCTTGCTGTGAGGCGATTGTGCTACCCACTGCGCCACTGTGCTGCCTACATATATATATATATATATGCTTGGAATTAAAAACAAATTGGATTCCAGTGCTATTTGATAAGAAATGTATTATTATTTTTAAAGTATTATTATTTTCTCCAATAGAAATATAGTTCACCTGATGTCAGTTAAAAAGACACTGTAGGATATGGGGACGCTGCTGCAGTCATTTAAATAGATGATGAGATTGCTCTGAAATCTAGAGAAACAATCAGCTTTTGATGTTGTGCAATTTCTGTGTAAGACACAGACCTGTGTGCTCTGAATAAATCATATACGCAACTGTCCAAAGGTTTAAAGACAGAGAGAAATCAATACCTTTTTATTTTTATTTTTTAGTAAGGAAACAATACATTAATTGGAAGTGACAGTGAACAAGTTTATAACGTAGCAATATATTTCTATTTTTATATATGTTTACATAGACATCACCTATATACTATATAACTGCAGGCTAACTATGATTCTATGTATAATAACTTTAACTGTTAAAAGCTATTAGTTACTAGTCAATTAGTTAAGGTTATTAGTAACTAATAAAGTCATGGTAACTTATAACCTTAACTTTTCCGAATTTGATTGTAATGTAATAATGTGCACATTTTGTAAAGCTGCTTTGAAACGATCATTATTGTAAAAAAGCGCCATGCAAATAGGCTTGAATTGAATTGAATTGAATATGTTCATTTGAACTTTTTATTGGCAGATAATTATACAAATAAACATATCGCTTTTCCACTAAGATAATAAGCAGGATACCTGTATTCAACATTAATAATAATAACAATAACAACAACAATTATTATTATTATTGTTATTATTATTGTTATTGGGCCTCATGGTGGCGCAGTGGGTAGCACGATCGCCTCACAGCAAGAAGGTCGCTGGTTCGAACCTCGGCTGGGTCAGTTGGCATTTCTGCGTGGAGTTTGCATGTTCTCCCCGTGTTGGCGTGGGTTTCCTCCGGGTGCTCCGGTTTCCCCCACAAGTCCAAAGACATGCGGTATAGGTGAATTGGGTAAGCTAAATTGTCTGTAGTGTATGAGTGTGAATGAGTATGTTTCCCAGTGATGGGTTGCAGCTGGAAGGGCATCCGCTGCGTAAAACATATGCTGGATAAGTTGGCGGTTCATTCCGCTGTGGCGACCCCAGATTAATAAAGGGACTAAGCTGAAAAGAAAATGAATGAATGAATGAATTATTATTATTATTATTATTATTATTATTATTATTATTATTATTATTATTATTATTAATCCTTTTTTGAGCAAATCTGCATATTAAAATTACTTCTGAAAGATCATGTGACATTGAAGACTGAAGGTGCTGAAAATTCAGCTTTTCACTACAGAAATGAATTAAAATAAACAATTAATTGCAATAGCATTTCATAATATTACAGATTTGCTGCATATTTGATCAAATGCAGCTTTATTTATATAATAGTGAAATGTTCTATTTAATATGTTTTGTTAAGATTTTGTACTAAAAGCTCAAATATTCATAAATCCTCAAAAAAAATATGATCCAATTAAAACCAACATAAGAGAAAGCACAAGCTCTGTTGTGAAAAAAACTAGCATCACTATATTTCTACTCTCATGGCAGATTTAGCTTTCAATTATCTGGACTTTGGACGGCAGAAAAGTACTTCAGCTTTTGTGCGTCTGAGAGAGAAACTGGTGCGTCAAAGGTTCTCTTTGATGGTTTATTTTTCAGTGTTTTTCTCCTTTTACCGATCGCTCTAAACACACTGTCATGACACCTTTACAAATTAACAGCACTTTTGTTCTGTGTCTGGCTCTCTCTTCGGTCTCTATTAGCCGTGTTAGATGGATGTGTTTGCAGTCTTGAAAATCAAAAACGAGGGGTAAAGTAACAACCAAAATTTTCAGGGCTTTGTAAAACTTGAAGATAAGATAACTGTTAAAGTGTTTGTGGTGTTATCTGCTCTTTGGAGCGAGGCGCCGCAGTGGAATACAAAATGCAGGATTGGATACAGAGTGTTCTGACCTCAGGGTCAAACATTCACATTTACTGACTTTAGTCTGATGGCAGAAACAAAACAGCCTTTGTACTTATTGTTCTCGTAGATAATGGAGGTATTCTGTGTTTTATATTTCATGCAGATTGAATTATGCGTGTCTGTCATTTGCATAAGATCCTGTAGGACATTTGTAAGAGCTCCAAAATTTTCTTTGGAATTCATAAATGAAACTAACATTGTTATTGCATAATTTACGATATAATTTGAACTTAATTTTAATTTTTTTGTTCTGTCTGGTTCTCAAATCTGCATTGGCTGATAGGCGTGCTCTATTCTGCAAATAACTGCACTCGTACAGCCTCTTCACCCTTGTGTATTACTCCACCCACATAGAGTGACAGCAAATGAATAAACTCACTATACAGTTTGACAAATATTGCAGCTGTTGGACAACATAATGCACTTTTGAGGCTTTTTTAGGCTTTTTTATTTATAAGGATAGTGCCTATTTTAAAATATTTATAATTTCGGCGATTCAGTGCGTCGTCCGCCATCAGCCTGTTTGAGCAGACCAAAGAAAGTGACTGTTGACGTTCTGCCACAAGATGGCGACAGAGACTGCATAATAAGTTCTTAGAGGGAGGAAACACTCAGCGTTTACTTAACATGACTTTAAAACTGGTGTGGGGCGCTAAGGCACTTAGCCTGCGACCTCGAGCCAACACACGCCTCCCACCAGTGCTGATATACAGCCATACTGCAGTGCTACTTGTGTGATATTGCTCATATGTGTGTGTGTGTGTGTGTGTGTAAATATTAGTACAAATTAAGAGGATACATTAAAATGTTGTTGTTATTATTATTATTATTATTATTATTATTATTATTATTATAGGGCCTCACAGTGGCGCAGTGGGTAGCACGTTTGCCTCACAGCAAGAAGGTCGCTGATCGCTGGTTCGAGCCTCAGCTGGGTCAGTTGGCGTTTCTGTGTGGAGTTTGCATGTTCTCCCTGTGTTGGCGTGGGTTTCCTCCGGGTGCTCCGGTTTCCCCCACAAGTCCAAAGACATGCGGTACAGGTGAATTGGGTGAGCTAAATTGTCCGTAGTGTATGAGTGTGGATGGGTGTGTATGGATGTTTCCCAGAGATGGGTTGCGGCTGGAAGGGCATCCGCTGCGTAAAACATATGCTGGATAAGTTGGCGGTTCATTCCGCTGTGGCGACCCCAGATTAATAAAGGGACTAAGCCGAAATGAAAATGAATGAATGAATATTATTATTATTATTATTATTATTATTATTATTATTGGTAATGAAAATCTTAAGCTTATTTCATCTGACCAAATACTAAACACAAAATCTAAAATAAAAAATATGCAAAATATTATTTATAGACTATAAAAACTATTAATAAAACACAACAAAATTACTAAAGCCTCCATTAAAATAAAACAACAAAAAACATTTTTCAAAAAACAAAACTTTTATTTAAAAGCTACAACAGTTATACAAGTAAATACAATGAGAACAACAGTTATACACTAATCGTTAAAAAAAGGATTAAAAAAGGATTTAAAAAAGTTTAAATCTTAAAGGGATAGTTCACCCAAAAATGGAAATGATCTCCTCATTTATTCTCCAACACCTTTATGAGTTTCTTTCTTCTGTTGAACACAAATGAAGATATTTTGAAGAATGCTCGTTGCACCCGTTGACATCTATAGTAGAAAAAAAACAAATACTGTGAAAGTCGATGGTTACCAGTTTTGAGCTTTCTTCAAAGAAAAAAGAAATTGTATTTAAAAGAAGAAGGAAGGTTTGTGGCAAGTTTAGGGTGAGTATATAATGTCAGAATAATCACTTTTGAGTGATCTGTCCCTTTAAGGAGCTGTATCTTTACCCATCAATGGACTCAATTATTGAACATCATGCTGTACTTCCATCTTAATTTTACGTTTATTTATTTTATTTTATGGTTTGTGCTAAATCTGGTCTGAGGCTACGTTAATAAAATGATCCCCATTCATATGGATCCATGAAAACGACTAATACAGGTTGAGGTTGTTAAGCTGTGATAAGTTATTGGCAATTTGTGCTGGAGAAATGATGGCACTTATTGTGAATTGCAGCTACAAATCTCTAATAACTCCATACACGGGTTTGAGAATGAGAGTATAGTGAATGTCTTTGTGGGTGTAATGATGAACTCCCCAGAGCCTCGAACCTTTGATGGGATCATGCAGTGCATATTAAAACATTAGTGAACTACGGTAAGATGACGATGTTTCCCTCAAATGTGCTTTCTTCCATTAGCAGATGCCATTGTGTGGCAATAAACCTAAAATTTTTGTGTCAATTATTGAAACAATTACATTTTTATGATTCAGCTGAGGTGGCTCAGTGGTTAGCACTGTCGCCTCACAGCAAGAAGGTCGCTGGTTCGAGTCCCAGCTGGGCCAGTTGGCATTACTGTGTGGAGTGCGCATGTTCTCTTCATGTTGGCGTGAGTTTCCTCCGGGTGCTCTTGTTTCCTCCACACTCCAAATAAAAACGCTATAGGTGAATTGGATGAACTAAATTGGCTGTGGTGTATGAGTGTGTGTGTGTGCGAATGTGAGAGTGTATGGGTGTTTCCCAGCACTGGGTTGGGGCTGGAAGGGCATCCATTGCATAAAAAACATATGCCGGAATAGTTGGAGATTCATTCCGCTGTGGCGACCCCTGATAAATAAGGGACTAAGCTGAAGGAAAATGAATGAATGAATGATTCAGCTGAGAGGATGAAATTGGAGATGCTGTTGTCTAACCTCTGATTTCAGATTATAGCATGGTTTGTACTATTCTCTAATGTTTGAAGTCAATCAAATAAAAAAAGTCGATTGTACTTACCAATGCTTTGTTTATTTGGTCATAAATACAGCGAGTTATTGTAATTTAAGCACTGTTTTATTATAAGTGCATTTCTGAGATGCAAAACATGAATTTCAGCATCGTTTCTCCAGTCTAAAGTGTCACATGCACTCAGAAAAAGATTTTTGTGGTTGTGGCCTGTCACAATATCTTTTTTTTTTTTGTCGTACGGTATATTGCACCAGAAAATATTGCAATAAACGATATTGTTGTCATTTTAAGACCATTTAAGATTTAAGTTTTTTATGTATGGGCGATATATATATATTGCATCACCAAAAATGATTGAAGTCGTGTCCATGTGCTGTGCGATAAGTCGATATATTGATTATTGGGACAGGCCTACAATCCACTTAAATTTGTAAAAACTAATGAGCTAAATTAATTCCTTCATGTTGCCCCAACACAAATCCATTGTGTGGATGCATTGAGGATCCAAATGCAGCATCTTGGCAATGGTCAATAACAGTAGCAAATGTATAATCCAAAGAGCGACGTCATAAAACAGGCAAAAGTTCAGGACAGGTGACAAGGAATCAACAGGAACAATAAACAATCAGATCAATAAACAATAAACAAAAGATCAAAACCATGGCAGGATGAACAGGGAAAAACATTTCGTAATGCTTCACAAGGAATAACAAGTCTCAGCAGTGTGTAGGTGTGGGTGTGGGTGTGGGTGTGGGTGGGGGTGGGGTGTGTGTGTGTGTGTGTGTGTGTGTGTGTGTGTGTGTGTGTGTGTGGGTGTGGGTGTGTGTGTGTGTGGTTGAGAGGTGAATATATAGTCCAGATAATCAGTCCAAGATGAGTTACCAGATGTGTGTGTGTGTCCGTGCATGGTCAGATGACTGTCAGCTCTGGCAGGAGTGATTGGAGCAATGATTTCTGGGATTTGTTCATATAGTGGCAGAATTGTAGTCCAGGTGTTTTTCAGCGATCTGCAAAGCCTAGATCGCTGGTGATCGTGACACTATTATTATCAAGGTTGAAAACTGTTTTACTACTTAAACTGGTAGTGAAAACTGATTTAACAGGCAGCCTCTTTAAAGCTATAGTTCAAAAATGAAAATTCACTGTCAATATTCACTAAAACACCTTCACTATACAGTACTATAACATTTTTGATGAATTTCTTTCATTTGTTGAACACAAAACAAGATATTCTGAAGAATGTTGGCAAGAAACAACCATTGACATCCATAGAAGGAAAAAAGCACTATGGAAGTCAATGGCATTTGTGTAAATAATGAC
>CAIGQW010053352.1:3990198-4003821 GCA_903798125.1 Danio choprae
TTTTTTTGTTTCCATTACTACAACATTAAATAAGATTATTTTTTTGGCTAAAACAGTGGTCCTTGGGTGATTCATAAAATGTGTCAACAGCTAGTGCTGTGATAGTCTTAATAATAAATAAATAAATAAATAAATAAATAAATAAATAAGATGATCAGAGGGGCGACACGGTGGCTCAGTGGTTAGCACTGTCGCCTCACAGCAAGAAGGTCACTTGTTCGAGTCCCGGCTGGGCCAGGAGGCATTTCTGTGTGGAGTTTGCATGTTCTCCCCGTGTTGGCGTGGCGCGTGGCTTTCCTCCGGGTGCTCTGGTTTCCCCCACATTCCAAAGACATGCGCTATAGGTGAATTGAATAAACTAAATTGGCCGTAGTGTTTGTGTGAATGAGTGTGTATGGATGTTTCTGGGTTGTGGCTGGAAGGGTATCCGCTGCGTAAAACATATGCTGGAATAGTTGGCGGTTCATTCTGCTGTCGCGAGCTCTGAAATAGAGACTAAGCTGAAGGAAAATGAATAAATGAATGAAAGATAATCAGAGATGGCTTCAAATGAAGCAAGTAAACATAACCAATGTATTTAATGTACTGAGATATTAATGACAATCTAGGAATATTGCAGAATACTTAGCTTTTGTCAAGGTAATGTAGTATATTTTTTGTTCTTTTTTTATTGAGAATTTGATAATCATAAACAGTATGATGATTGATTTGATTTAATTTGATTTATTTCGAATAGAAAATCATACACTTAAAACAATTCTTCAAACAAAATACATTTCATCATGATTGAAATGGAGCAGGATGAAGCGCTAGCTTATTATTTCCCCCGCCTCATTACCACATATTTCCACATCATTTGTCTTTATTTCAACTTATATCTTCTTTAACTTACTTCTTCTTTTTACATGAAACATATTTCATCCTTTTTACATATGCTGCATATTATATATATTTAGTTCACCGTTTGCACATTTGCTTTTTATAACACAGACCCAAAACTTTTATGGTACTGCAAACAGCCACTAATTAAATAATTTTAAATAAAAAAACAAACATTAATTAAATAAATATTTAATTATAGATTTTTTTTTAATCACTTGCTTTTACATTATGTAATAATGAAGAAAAACTCCAAATTTATGTCGGGTTAGTTTATTTGAAAAAACGACATTTATTTGGAAATTTGCACATATGACACAGTTGATTGACACAGTCACACGTATATCATTCAAGAACAGAGAAGAGAAAACACAGTCTTACACATAGTCATTTAAAAACATAATATAAACATGACCAGTACTTAAAAAAATAAAATCAGTTATCAGAAGTACATTACAACATCCAAAAGGGATCTTGTAGTGAGTGGAAGGTTGAAAGGCAAGATGGAGAGGTGCATGACACAGCCCGTCCCGTCTTTTTTCACCCACTTTGATGTGAAGGAGACTTTTTTTCCTCTTGCCTGATTAATATTCTAGAGTAAGCGCAGTTTTCTGTCGTCCATGTGCAGGAGTGCAGATACACAGGTTATATTTGCAAACATACAGACTGCTCTGCCTTCGTCACTCCTTTGACCTGTGTCTACTCTGGTTCTCTCTAAATGGCAACGTGTTGAATCGAAATGGCCCTACTATTAAAACAATAACACCGTAAAATATAATTAAAAATTAAATGAAACGCTTTTACACTGAAAAAAATTTAACACCTAAATTAAAATATAACACCTTGAAATATAGCTATAACATTTATATAGAAAGTATATGTGAAAATTTGTTTAATGGTCAGCCACAATTGTGATTGTTGGGCTAATGGGTTAATCCAATTAACATATTTTTACAGTCATCAAACATCTCATACCAGTTATTAATAGATTTTACGCTGTAAACCTTCAGCAGACGTAGAAAGAGTTACTGTATTGTTGCATCATATGATTGGTAAATGAGTGTAGCCAGTAATAAAACATCAGTACTGTAATTGTAGTCCTAACAGTAATTAATCCGGAAGTCTCTACACATTGATAAGGAACACTATAATTTAAAAAAAAAAAAAAGCTCATTTTACATCTCTTCTAGAGCTAAACGTTTTACCATTTTTTAATCCATTCAGCCGATTTCCGGCAGCACTTTTAGCTTAGCTTAGCATAGATCATTCAATCGGATTAGACCATTAGCATCTTGCTGAAAAATGACCAACGAGTTTTGATAATGCTCCTATTTAAAGCTTGACTTTTTTTGTAGTTACATTGTGTACTAAGATTGACAGAAACTAAAAGGTTGCTATTTTCTATATGGCTAGGAACTATATAGTCTCATTCTGGTGCTCCCGCCAGACATGGAGATCGGCTGAATTAGAAGACATAAACCTGATATAAACATCCGAAGCTTGCCGTTTGTAACTTCTGCCAAAATTAACCAATGATTTATTTATTTTTTGATGATCACCTCATACTTCAGTTTTATCTTCTGACCAATTAAATGCTCTCTAGTTTCTGACATGCCCCGCCCCTTTCAAGATGCTTCTCATTTGCTTTTCATTTGATGATGACTCTCACTGGCAGAGCTGTGATAAAAACGAAACGCTTCAAGTTTTTTTTTTATAAAGGGGAGGGGCTATTCTATGTCCCGCCCTTTCTTCATGTTTCAGTTGAGATTACATCACATTTCGAATAAAAAATGCACTTTTCAAAGCACTTCACTCGTGAAATCTAGATGGGATACAGCTTTAATAAGTAATATGAATAATACTCGGTATGATGTTGGGTTTAGGTTTGGGGTAGGCATTAATAAAATACAATTAATGGGTAATTTTATAAATAATGTATAATATAGTAATTCTTGTTAACTTCGCCGCAGCTGTATCCCTTCTAGCAACACTACTTTAAGGGACCTTTAAAGTTCGCATGAACCTGAAGCTGCGACTGTTTTTTTTTTTTTTCGATATCGCAATGAAGTCCCTAGAAAAAAGCAATATTAAATGAGGAAACAGTGGACGTGGCTTGTTTTTTTACTGCGAGCTGATTTGATGTAGTAAAGTAGGCCTTTCATTCAGAAAGATCAGGAAAGGGTTTCGGGAGAGTTATTACAACCTAACAGACACCTCCTGCTCACCATTTCTCTTTGTTGTCAAAACTGACAGTTGGAGGGGCGTGGTTAAGTATGTTAGCCACGCCCAATACCTCAGACAGAAGTGAGCTAACAAAATCATATGGTCAGTTTTGATTTCATCTGTACTTTAGGTTCAAGTGGCCACGCCCACACTGACGTGAACAATAAAGTGGATTGTTACAGGTGGTATTAAATGGGTTAACGCACCCCAGAGCCTCATGCACCGTGCATTATGGTCAGTTATTGGTTGCCTCCCGCTACCGGAGGGCCGAGATCCCCAGGGCAGATGGTTAATATATTTTTAAAAGCGCACAGCTGCTCTCCGTCATTACGCAGCGAGGGATGCAAAAATGTGAGTGGTGCACAGCATGTGGATGGTGGGTTGAGAGATGCCGAGGCAGGGCTGGAAATGGCCTGCAGGTGAGAAGAGAACACAACGCAGACACTTTCTGCATCTCAAATGCGGGAAGATGAGCATTAATGAGCTGTGGGAGGAGAGAGAGAGCGAGAGATTGATCTCTAGTATCAGAATCCCATTAGAACAGTGAAGCCTCGAGTTCACTCTCAATTATTGGTCATTGGCTGGAAGACGGCTTTACGGCTTGATGGACTGTGCGCAGATTTATGATGAGAATAAAACTCCGATTCGGAGCCAGTTGTTGCTAATGAGAACTTCGCAAAGCATGATATTCAGCAGCGGGATTATTTTCTGAAGCACTTTCCAGAGCAGCGCGAGGTATTATTTAGAACTGAAATTGGCCTTTCCCTGCCGTCAACAAACAATTATGTTGTGTTAAATTCGACTGATGTGGGAAATCGTGTCTGGAGAAGGGACGGTTTTGTGATCCTTCATTGTTAGCTCTGATTGTTTGGTGCTTTGCTCTCTCAGAAATAAAGGCACGGAAGCTGTCAGTGGGGCTGTGTCTTTCCAAATGGTACATGTTTGTACCTAAAGGTATTGGTACTTAAAGTTGCCATGAAATCAAAATGTACTCTTCTTATTTTTATATAGCTGTTCTTTTTGTAAACAATGTATCTGAGCACATCATTATTTTTCAAAAATTAATTTGCCCTCATACCATAATCTTCCCTCTCCCTCGAAATGACTTATCTTCACTTTTGGTCACATGGAATTCCTTTAGGGTGGGCGTATCAGTGGACGTCTCGTTTCTTCTCTGAATTTGTTCATTTGTCAATTTGTTAATTGTTTCCTTTATTTGCAACACAGGCTCATTGTTGATACGTACCCCTGTCTACATTTCTGGAGACCGAAAAATATGTACCCAAAGGAATGTCTGGCTCTATTTCGTCAGTAAAACGAATGGTATGACACCGCCGACAGCTACTATTCCTTTTCGCGATACCGCTGACCGCTTACCTCTAAATGGATGACTTTTCCCCGTAGCTTGCCGTGTATGCCAATAGACTTGGGATGCGGAGCGGAGTTGACTGCGACGATAGGCTTTCAGTCTGTCAAAGAACGGTTCCAGAAACCAGGTAAAACAAAAGCAAAAATAAATAAATAAATAAACATCTGGCTGATCATCAGTCGGTCAGTCAGTCAACAACAAGCTGGTCTTGTCGGCTGAAGTGTATATTGCGCCCTCTGGTGGATTTACGCGAGAAGGACGCGCGAGAGAAATTTGAGATCATCAAAAAGCATACACAGCGGCCTCTGGTGGATTTGCAAAAACAAAAACTACAAGCAGACCTACCTCCGGTTACTTATTTTGCTGTCCCAAGAAATGTAAACCTGGGTATGTATCCACAGTGAGCCTGGGTTGTTCATTTTGATAGCAACCCCAATTCAACAATTTAATCGGTTCCCAAAGAATTAAAATTTTTCTAATTTCAGGACTGTTTTAAGTGTATGTATGTCACAATAGTGGGGAAAAAGGACAGTCTTAACTTCTATTTCATGGGGACTTTAGCCTACATATTACCTAAAAAGTACAAAAGTGTACCTTCTCAAAAGGTGTGACCCAATAACAGCTCTTTTTTATCATTAATGTTATTTTTCATGTAATGGCAAAGCTTAATTTCTTCAGAAGAAAACTTAATACTTCTTCAGAAATTACCATGGTACCAGAAGAGTTAATTTGTTGATACTGAGATTTCTATATCACCTGAATGCTGAATAAATAAGCCTTCCATAGATAAATGATTTGTTAGCACAGGGCAATAATTGACTGAAATTCAACTATTTAAAAATCTGGAATAGGTGACACTGTGACTCAGTGGTTAGCACTGTCGCCGCACAGCAAGAAGGTCGCTGATTCGAGTCCTGGCTGGGTCAGTTGGCATTTCTGTGTGGAGTTTGCATGTTCTCCCATTGTTGGCGTGGGTTTCCTCCGGGTGCTCCGGTTTCCCCTACAGTCCAAAGACATGCAGTATAAGTGAATTGGGTAAACAAAATTGGCCGTAGTGTATGAGTGTGTGTGAATGTGTGTATGGGTATTTCCCAGTACTGGGTTGCAGCTGGAAGGGCATCCGCTGTGAACCGCCAACTTATCCAGCATATGTTTTACAATTCGCTGTGGCGACCCCTGATGAATAAAGGGACTAAGCCGAAGGAAAATGAATGAATGAATGAAAATCTGGAATCTGAGGGTTAAAAAAAAAATCCAAATATTTGAAGAAAGATCTTTAAATATTTCTATATGCTAAGCAATGGACATCACTAATAATAAAAAAAAGTTTTTATATATTTACAGTAGGAAATATCTTCATGGAACATGATCTTTACTTAATAGTCTAATGATTTTTGGCATAAGCATGGTTTATTTTAGCATGTTTATAAATATAGTTTAAAAGAATGCATTTAATATAGATTATCTCCTTTTAATTACTTTCTCTTGACTTTTGATCTAAAACAGAGACTAAAAAAGTATTTAAAAAAAAAGAAAAGAAAAAAAAGCGAAATAAAAAAACACAGCTAAATTACTAAATTATTTCCTAAAATATTTTTTTTTATAAACGTGCATAAAATAATTATAAATAAATTTACACGTCTGAATCATCCCAGTGCAAGACATGTTTGAAACAAAGAGTCCTTTGCTCAGTTTCAGTTGGATTAAATAAACTTTCATTAAGCACACAAGTGAACTGAACACCACAAAGTCTCATCTTCAAAACATTTGAATTAGTCCACCTGAACATGCAGCAAAAAAGATTTTTCAGTGTAGTGGATATTTTTCCACATGGAGCACAATTTTAGAACAGCTTTTTTCATGATGGCATTTACAGTTGAGATGATTGGCTTAAAACATTCTAGTCCCATTAACAAAGGGCCTGCACCTGCCAAGCAACTGCCAGTGAGATGAATGTGAAAGCTAATGCTTTCTCCAGGTACTATAGACCTCCTACGTCTGCCCCCATGAGGACACATTCACTATGTAGAATAAAACAGCTTTTTCTAGGCCACCGGTAAGACTGGAGTCAAGCTGACATCATTTTAAATGTATCTTATAGAGTTCATGAGATAAACATTGAGTTTTTCATACATGATATTATTGTGATGTTTGTTTTAACAGTGTGTTGGCTGGAATAATCGAGAATATCAGTTTCTTCAGCAAAAAACTGCATGATGAAGCCTATAATTCAAGACACAAAAGCTAAAAATAGCACTGTTTGGGTTTGTTGTTTTTATGTTTATATAGTTACAGTAACTAGTATCGCACAAGCAAGACTGCAGTTCGATTAGTAACTATTCGATTTAGGGGATAATTAGTATGAATTTGTGCGATCCCATTCATACAATTTAGTACGATTTGCTCATCCACCAATGACGGTATGAATTTGTACGAATTAGCCACTAAACTGACAGGCTGGTTTTCCCAAATATCAACTTGTGAGCATGATCATAATATTGATATTGATTTTTACAACAGTTCAGATAACAAGAAGTTAATATGCAGTGAGTTACATTTTGGACAAAATATTGTCTCTCTCTTCTTTTTTCTATTTCGCCAGCAAAATCAACAGAACATTTGTGCATCTCAAAGTTTACATACAATATAAAATATACTTTTTTTTGTACTTTGTGATTCAGATTTTGTATTTGTTTTAAATGCATTGAATTGCATTATGGGACCTTGAGCTTTCCTTGAACCAATTTTGATTTGAAACATTTGTAATTACAAGTCCAACTCCTTTACAGAATTAATTCTTATATTTAATGAGAATGAATTTTACAGTCTAGCAACTATGTCCTAAAAACGTTTTTGTTGCACTTTAAAGAATGTTTTGCGTACAGACAACAAATCAAAGTCAAAATGATTCCTGTTCACACTAATCTTCAAAAAATACTAAAAACACTGAATTATGTGTGGCAGTATTTGGCAGTATATTGAGTATCTCTCCACTTTTGTTTTGATATCGACCACAACCATATAAACAAACCAGTGAAATGTTATGTTTATTTTTGACACTTTTTGGTTGAAACTGAAGTACACCAACTGTACTGTTCTAACTGTAGCAAGTAGTGTTAATGAGGCCAGCAGGGGGCACTCAACCTGCAGTCTGAGAGAGTCTTAATGCCCCAGTAAAGTGAAGGGGACAATATACAGTGTGACATATTCAGTGAGCGCCGTCTTTCGGATGAAACCTTAAACCGAGGTCCTGACTCTCTGTGGCCATTAAAAATCCCATGGCACTTCTCGTAAAGAGTAGGGTAACCCCGGTGTCCTGGCCAAATTTCCATCATGGCCTCCCAATCATCCCCATCCACCGAATTGGCTCTATTACTATCTCTCCACTCCATCAATAACTGGTGTGTGGTGAGCGCACTGGCACCGTTGTCCTGTGGCTGCTGTCACATCATCCAAATGGATGCTGCAGACTGGTGGTAATGTGGAGAGACCCCCCCCCCGCCCATGATTGGGAAACGCTTGGGTGGATGGGCAAATATGGTAAATGCGCTATATAAATACACATTACATTTACCAACGCAATGCTGAATTTTCAAAAGTATGTGAAGTTTTTGGCATAGACTTGAACTTGATGAGCTTTCTTAAAGGAATAGTTCACCCAAAAATGAAAATTATCCCATAATTTACTCACCCTAAGCCATCATCAGTGTATATGACTTTCTTCTTTCAGACGAACACAGTTTTACATTTTATCCTGGCTCTTCCATGCTGTGTAATGGAGGTGAAGGTGAATAAATTATGGGGTAATTTTCATTTTTGGGTGAACTATTCCCTTAATTAAATGATTGCACGCTTATCTGTTGATGTGGAAACATCGACTACACTTGTGGTGCATTCCAAATGAGATATATTGCCCTCTGAAGGGCACTTCGGAATGAGAAAATCATGGCCGCCATTTTGAAGTGTCATTCCAAAGCGAAGTGATCAAAACTGGCCACTTTGAAGGGCCCTTTGGAATGAAGGAGTGGAGGAACTGATGGACACTTTGGGAAATGATCCTTTGAGCAGGGAAGTCAACAGTGTCTGGATGCAGCCCTGCATATGTAAGCTGAGACTGCATATTTAAGACTTGCAATGTGAGACACAATGCAATCAATGGAGCTAGTGTGAGGGGTAGGGTTAGGGGTGGGGTTAGGTGTGCGCATTAAAAGCATTGCATGCAACTCAGATTACAGCTAAACCCGGCCTGCATCCAGACCCCTCTCAGGGAAGCTGTTTGGTGTCACACACAGTACTCAATTCAGAAGGGCTCACCCCATGCTTTAATCCCTTCAGAAGGACCCTCCAAAGGGATTAGGGCATAGGGATGAGCCCTTCAGATTGGAAGCCACAACGTCATCATGCACCTAAATGTGACCCTGAACAAAACAAACTGTGATTGTCTACTTTTCAAGTAGACAGTCAAACAGTTATTAGGCAGGACTTAGCCAATTAAATCTGCAATGTCTAGATACTTTTCCCTCAGTCAGTGCAAGATATGACAATGTCAAATATAATGGCAACGTTACTTTTCTTAAAAAGTGTCTGTGACTACAAAAATGGCACAGAGATTTTGTTTTCCAAGAGTAAATATACATATACTGTATATGTAAATCTTAGATGCACAGCTCAAGGGAAGTTCCTTTTGATTCCTGTTCATCTCACATCCTGAAAAGAGGCTGTTTCCTCCTTCCGCACCAGGATGAAATCTCTCTCATTTGTCCGACCTTCTGTCTTTATCTCTCCGCTCTCTTACTTCCTCCTCTCTCAGTGGTCCCAAAACAGCTGAGCAACACTTCAAAAAGAGCTTAACGCCAGCCAGCCAGTGCTCACTTTCTTTCGGGGAGCAGAGAGCCACGGTATGATAAAAAAAATCGGAAGTTTGGAAGCGGTTGGGAAGGGATGCATGGGTGCCAGTGGATCTCAGCAGAGTCCAGCACAGTTTGGCAGCTCTATGCGTCTTCTGTAGGCCATGCTTTCATGTGTTTTATCTCCCTGCGTCCCTCCTGTGCGCATGGACGGAGGAAGCAGAGATGCTTACGAACAAGCTCAGCTGCTTTCAGAAAGTTTGGCAAGAAAGCCTCAAGGACACACACTCGCCCCTGGATGTGCTTTGTTCTGCTGGCTATTGATCTTGGAGGGGAAAAAAGTAAAAATAAATAAATAAAGTGAAGTTATTTTTCTTTTAAACACACCCAGGTTGTTTCTCACTCTGTAAACATTGTAGATCTGAATGGTTTGGCAGCTTAATCTAAATCTCATTGTGCGGGTCACTGATGTTGGACCCCTGCCTGGTCTTTGGTAAATGATGCCCTTTTCAAAGATTTGTTCAAATGCGAGCTTTTAAATCAGATCAGAAAAGGATCAGAAAAGTTTGGAAATGCAATTAGCGGTGGCCTTTGCAAGCTAGTCACAGACAGAGCTGTAAAATCTGACCTACTATACTGGGATAATGTCCCCTCACTGCATTTGTTTGGGTTTTTTTTTTTGGGCCAATATATATTAATTTAACATGATGTTTGCATTTTCTTTTTTCCTTTTATTTATTTAATGCATGTATGTAGAGTGTGCAGCATATATGAGTACACCCCATTTTGAAAAAAAATATTTTTATCCATTTCTCATTGAATATATGTCATGTATTTTAATGTATTTGAACAAAACATATTTATTAAACAGAAATACATGTTTATTAAAGGACATGTTCCTGGATTAACATGTATGTTGATCCTGGAATGTCATTTTTGTTTGAAAATGTAATTTATACCTAATCCCTACTCCTAAACTCCTTAGAATTCCAGTTTCCTTAGAATTGGTTAGGGTTAAGGTTAGGGTTCCATTAATTTTGATTGGCTGATTGAAATGTTGTTCCAGGATCAACATAGATGTTGATCCAGGAACATGTCCTACTTGGTGAAATCATACTAACCAAATTTATATACTGTATGTATGTATGTAAGTATGTATGTTATACTAATTAATTTTGTACTGGATTTGTTTTATCTACAAAAAAAATTATGTATTATATTTATATGTGTTTGCGTGGGTTTCCTCCGGGTGCTCCGGTTTCCCCCACAAGTCCAAAGACATGCGGTATAGGTGAATTGGGTAAGCTAAATTGTCCGTAGTGTATGAGTGTGAATGGGTGTGTATGGATGTTTCCCAGAGATGGGTTGCAGCTGGAAGGGCATCTGCTCCGTAAAACATATGCTGGATAAGTTGGCGGTTCATTCCGCTGTGGCGACCCCAGATTAATAAAGGGACTAAGCCGAAATGAAAATGAATGAATGAATGAATGAATGAATGAATATATAATAAATTATAAGGGTGGCACGGTGGCTCAGTGGTTATCAGTGGTTAGCAGTGTTCGCTGGTTCAAGTCCCGGCTGGACCAGTTGGCACTCTGTGTGGAGTTTGCATGTTCTCCACATTTTGGCGTGGGTTTCCTCTGGGTGCTCCGGTTACAACTTTAGTTGTTAGTTTACTATTATATTATATTTATTACACAAATTTTGTCATTAATCATCAAATTCTAAAGTCTTGATATAATCAGCAGGCTATGGAAACACATGATTTTATGTTCATTTAAATCAAATTAATTTACAGTGTTATTTTTTAAAACATTATACAAGATTCAACTTGATTTTTGATCTTGATTTTTCAACTTGATTCAACTTACTGTATTATACAGCCATTCTTACTGTAAGTCTGTTTATTACACAATACTATAATGCAAGTTTAAGAAATTTTAATTAATTCATTCATTTTCATTTCGGCTTAGTCCCTTTATTAATCTGGGGTCACCACAGCGGAATGAACCGCCAATCCACCCATACACTACGGACAATTTAGCTTACCCAATTCACCTAGAGCGCATGTCTTTGGACTTGTGGGGGAAACCGAAGCACCCGGAGGAAACCCACGCCAACACGGGGAGAACATGCAAACTCCACACAGAAACGCCAACTGACCAAGCCGGGGCTTGAACCAGCGACCTTCTTGCTGTGAGGCGAACATGCTACCCACTGCGCCACCGTGAGGCCCCAGTTTAAGAAACTTGTACTGCTTATTGAATTTAATTTATGTTTAATAATTATGGTGAGGTAATGTCAATGATAAAAACTCTGTCATGAAGAGATTTATGAACTTTTTATGAAATTTCTGTTATGAACTTGTTTCTTGTAAAAGACAAACCAAATGTGACACTTAAAAAAGTCTTATTTGTTTTATCTCAGCTAGAATAAAAGCAGTTTTTATTTAAAAAAAAAAAACGTTTTAAGGTCAATATTATGAGCCCTCTTAAGCGATATATATTTTTTCGATTGTCTACAGAACAAACCATCATTATATAATGACTTGCCTAATTACCCTAACTTGCCTAGTTAATCTAGTTAAGCCTTAAAATGGCACATTAAGCTGAATCCTTGAAAAAATATCTAGTAAAATATGATGTACTGTCATCATAGCAGAGATAAAAGAAATCAGTTATTAGAAATGAGTTATTAAAACTGTTATGTGTAGAAATGTGTAATCTTATCTCCATTAAACAGAAATTGGGGTAAAATATATATGGGGGGCTAATAATTCTGACTTCAACAGTATGTTTTTTTACATCCCAAATCCTCCTCTCCTGCCAATTAATTGTTGATGTCTACAAGGGTGGGACGCATGTAAACAAGATGGCAGCTTTGCCATTTAGTCCATTCTCATTTATCTGGTCTATAATAAGGGCCCAGTCAATGCAGGAGTCTTTTTTTTTCCTCTAAAGAGACATCAGTGATTTTATTGACTTTGAATATTCCCTGAATCCCACATGCAGCCTGCAGGCAGAAACAGCCCAGAGCATCAGTAACATTCATCCTCACACAACACTTCAAACATTTCTCAACAAACCATCAGTGCTGTTTGGCAAACATATTCCCTGTTTATTAGATTGTTGCTATGTGGTTGCTAGGAGCTTTTAGTTGCTTGCTAGGGTGGTCCTAGATGACTGCTATGCAATTTTGACTCAATTTATAATATTTAAAATTAAAGTATTTGTTTGTTTGTTATTTGTATTATTATTATACTATAGTAACAATACTACTAATAATACCAATACTACTAGTGAAGTTTATTTATAAACCAATTTCGAGAGGATCACGCATTATCCAATTCATGATTCACCAATCAGATTCCTAAGCCCCTATAAATACCCTAAGTTCCATATCACAGCCATCTTCGTTTTGAAGAATCCCCCCTTCCACCCTACTCCTCCTTTCCTAGATGGGTGGCACAGTGGCCCAGTGGTTAGCACTGTTGCCTCACAGCAAGAACGTCACTGGTTCCAGTCCTTACCAAGCCAGCCGACATTTCTGTGTGGAGTTTACATGTTCTCCCCGTGCTCACGTGGGTTTCCGCCGGGTTCCCCGGTTTCCTCCCACCGTCCAAAAACATGCAACTTAAGTTAATTGACTAATCCAAATTGGCACCATAGATATGCTCTTAGTAAGTAGTCATCTCAAGAGCAATCACTATCTGTTCATTAGCTACTACAGTAGGGGAGTTCTCGAGATCTACCTGAGCTCAAACTCCCCTCTCGCCTTGCAAACGGGAGGGAGCCCCGGGCTTGAGGATCTATGAGCTCAGGGCTCTCTCCCGGGACAGCATGCCAAACACGCTTTATAACCAATCATCAGCTAAGTGTGAACTCTTGAAATAATATAAAATTGATTATAATGTTAATTAATAAATAATTAATAGTTATATTCATTCATTCATTTTCTTTTTGGCTTAGTCCCTTTATTAATCAGGGGCGCCACAGTGGAATGTGCAATTCACCTATAGCGCATGTCTTTGGACTTGTGGGGGAACCCGGAGCACCCAGGGGAAACCCACACGAACATGGGGAGAACATGCAAACTCCACACAGAAATGCCAACTGACCCAGCCGAGGCTCGAACCAACGACCTTCTTGCTTTGAGGCGACAGCGCTACCCACTGCACCACCGCACTGCCATAGTTATATTTAATTATTTTTAATTAATTAATTTATTTATTTGTTTTTGTGTATTATTATTATTATTATTATTATTATTATTATTATTATTATTATTATTATTATTATTATTATT
>CAIGQW010053352.1:4026270-4045976 GCA_903798125.1 Danio choprae
TGTGGGGGAAACCGGAGCACCCGGAGGAAACCCACGCAAACACGGGGAGAACATGCAAACTCCACACAGAAATGCCAACTGACCCAGCCGGGGCTCGAACCAGCGACCTTCTTGCTGTGAGGCGAATGTGCTATCCACTCTGCCACCGTGCTGCCCGCAACTGAATATGATTTTACAATTTTGGGCTTTTTTACTAAACTATTTACTATTGACTTTACCTTTTGGCACAGGATGAGAAATAAGGAAATAAGCTCATTTTAATTTAGTGCACTGCATTAAATCATCTTGGCTGAATGATGTTAGGCTTACATTAAAAATTTAATTTCACATATTTTTTTCACATTTTTTGTGTCAAACATCCATCTGATGATTTACTATTCATTTAATAAATTGAACAGATTGTAAACCTGGTACTAAGTGTAACTAAAGTGGTAAGGTGGCCAATTAGTATACAATTAGTATACAATATATGCTTGTTTAGTCTGTTTGTATATCTATTTGTCTTCTAGTATTTATGAAAGTATTATTATTATCAAAGAATATATCATCCATGCATTAATGCATCCAAGTTTAATTTACATTTATCTCAAGGTAAAAAGTCAGTATTGCAAAAATGTTAATCTCCAAATTCAGTTTTTATGGCTCAGTGCTTAGCACTGTCGTCTCACAGCAAGATGGTCGCTGGTTCGAGTCCCGACTGGACCAGTTGGCAATTCTGTGTGGAGTTTGCATATTCTCTGTGTTCATGTGGGTTTCCTCACGGTGCTCCGGTTTCCGGAGACATGCGATATAGGTGAATTGGATGGACTAAATTGGTCGTGGTGTTTGAGTGTGTGTGTGAATGCGCGTGAGTGAGAGGGTGTACGGGTGTTTCCCAGCACTAGGGTTTTACGACATATCGTATTCTCAGTGCTGGGTTGCTGCTAAAAGGGCATCTGCAGCAGAAAATGTATGCCAGAGTAATTGGCGGTTCATCCCGCTGTGGTAACCCCTGATAGTGAGTGAGTGATTGAAATTCAGACAAACTCATTTTTAAGACATTTTTAAGACAATTTCCTACTATAATGATGTAAGAACATGGACATCAAGCACAAGCACATCCTACAAAACATCCTACAAAGACTCTAAAAAGTAGTTAATAAGTAAAAAAACAACAACTTGCAAATAAAAAGCCATGAACTTTTGTATTTATTTTTCCATTGCATTGTGACTCCTGGGGTGACTAAGTTAGATTAACAACACACCAATAGCGTCAGTTGCAGCAGATTGACTTTATCTATTATTCACTTGGTGCATGGTCTAAAGAGGTTGTTTTTTTCTTAATGAGTTATGGGAGTGTTTTGGGCGTAATGTGCATTTAACCAATCAGTTCCCCATCTCCCATTCCCGTTAAGAGCAAGTTGCAGTCATGCCATGCTATAAACATAGTAAACTTTGTAACCAGAAAAACCAAGGAAATGCATCTGTTAGCGAGGAAATTTATCTGTATGTGCGCAAGGTTAAAGAAGGTATGGAAGGAGGTAGCGATTTTATATTCATGTACAATTAATAATTTTTTACATTTTAATTTTTCAGATTTCAATATATTTATGTGTTGCTGCACATCCCTGTATGTGTAATAAGCAACATGTATGCATGTTTTGGAACCGCTATCACTAACGCCCTCATTAAATAACATAAAAAAAACTGCACCATTGACTTTAAACCAGTTTTTAGATGGTCAATGGCACAGTTTATTTCAATTGCCTCTAAATAGCACCAAGTCAACAATAGTCCTCAACACACATTCTTTTCAGACAAGCACACCCTTGGGCACACAAATGGGCACAAATGCTATTTAAACAATGTGAAGCAGGACATGAAAATGATACCTGCGCTGGGCTGAAACTATTGTGCTGCATGTATAATAAGGCCCAATGGCTTTGCAGTCAAAAGTATATTTCATTCCATTTGTCACTCTTAAACTGTGAAAGCAAGTGTAAAGATCCATTTAAGTTACACATAATGGACTTACAAGTGGTCAATTTATGAATGTTTGTATGTATTACCTCTCAAAGGTAATGAGAAACGTGATGTGCATATTAAGTAATACTTGTATGCTGCTAACATCCTACTTCATGCCATTAAACTACAGTGATGAATGTTCTGGCTAGAATAAAGCACAGTTCTTTATACACATATTATTTTGGTGAAAATGCGATCGTCACCCTAGGACTAAAATGACTGTTTGGGTAAATTCGGTATAAATCTGTTTCCAGTCAGAGCACAAGTAAAGAAAGATCAAATGGCTGTTTGGCAGGTAGACCGGTTTAGAAATAGACATACAAACGGAGGAGTGATTCATTTGAACGTATCGGGAGAGCTAACACACTTTCCACCAGCCAAAGTCTGCTTTCTCTTTCTGTTCCCTCCGTCAAGTTTCTCTCTCCACACGTGGTCTGTTTAGCAGGATTGTAAATGGGAGGAAACAGGGGGACAATGGCATATCTTCTGTGTGGATCTTTCATTTGACGCAAATGCAGAATAGCTTCATTTTTCGCATCTCCCTTTGGTCGTTTGATTTGTTTGCAGAACATTTTTCCATGTTTGAGAAATACAATAGCTGGAGGACACACAAAAAGGGCACGCAGAAAATATTTTGAGTGTTGGAATAGGAAGAGTGCTCTTGTTTTCCTGTAAATGTGCTGTAGGGATTCTGAGAGAAAGGCTGAATTTACAGAACATTTGCTTTATTTGATGTTGAACTTTACAAAATATATCCATAATTGTGACCCTGGACCACAAAATCAATCATAACTGTATTTATATATATTTTTAAAAATGTAGATATATTCAAGGGCGGCACGGTGGCTCTGTGATTAGCACTGTCGCCTCACAGCAAGAAAGTCGCTGGTTCGATTCCTGGCTGGGCCAGTTGGCATTTCTGTGTGGAGTTTGCATGTTCTCCCCGTGTTGTCGTGGGTTTCCTCTTGGTGCTCCGGTTTACCCCACAGTTTAAAGACATGCGCTATAGGTGAGTTGAATAAACTAAATTGGCCGTAGTGTATGAGTGTGTGTGAGAATGTAAGGGTGTTTCTCACACAGTCCAAAGACATGCGCTATAGGTGAATTGGATTAACTAAATTGGCCGTAGTGTATGAGTGTCTGTGTGAATGTCAGAGTGTATGGTTGTTTCCCAGTACTGGGGTGTGGCTGGAATGGCATCCGGTGAGTAAAACATATGCTGGAATAGTTGGCGGTTCATTTCGCTGTGGCAATGCCTGATAAATAAGGGATTAAGGAAAATGAATGAGATTTATACATCATCCAAAAACTGATATAGGATATTTACACAATTTCTTCACAGAACATGATCTTAACTTACTTCTAATGTAATTTTTGGCCTATAAAATAAATAAATTATTTTGACCCATACAATATATTTTTATCTATTGGCAGAAAAATCCTGTACAGTAGAACAGATGGCCCAGGGTCACAATTTAAAATTTTCATTATGAATTCAATGCAACAAATGCATGTTGTGTACCTTAACATATCTTACCTGCATTTATTCTGGTTTATTTACAGATGATTTGCTTAATTATCCATTATTTTTCTTGTTTTTGTACTGTGCATGTAGAGATATTTTGAGAAATACAAGTTAATGATGTGTAATTTGAATCAAATTATCATTTTCATCTGCAGAATATTTATCATTTCCACTTATATTTACTTTCAGATAAGTAAATAAAAAAGAAAATAATGGACTTATCAGAAAATAAACTCCAGGAAGATTGTGGAAGTGCTTTTGCATTAGCCTAAAAGGGTTTATTTAAAAAAAGAAAAAAGAAAAAAAAAGGTCTACTAATTTGACATCATTCAACTTCCATTGCCAAACACAAAATAAAGAGATACAGGAAAAGATCAGCCCAAAATTTGAATGCAGAAAAAGCATCTTAGTATATAATGACCTTGATGCAATATTTCAGCCATTTCATTCATTCATTCATTCATTTTCTTTTCGGCTTAGTCCCTTTATTAATCTGGGGTCACCACAGCAGAATGAACCGCCAACTTATCCAGCTTATGTTTTACGCAACGGATGCCCTTCCAGCTGCAACCCATCATTGGGAAACATCCACACACACTCATTCACACACACATTACGGACAATTTAGCTTACCCAATTCACCTGTATCACATGTCTTTGGACTTGTGGGGGAAACCGGAGCACCCGGAGGAAACCCACGCGAGCACGGGGAGAACATGCAAACTCCACACAAAAATGCCAACTGACCCAGCCGAGGTTCAAACCAGCGACCTTCTTGCTGTGAGGTGAGAGCGCTACCCACTGCACCACCGTGCTGCCCCATTTAATTAATGCTATTGCATATTTATAGGACAATAATATAATTGCACAATAAAAGAAATTAAACATTTTCTTAACAATCGTGCACACGATATAAAGCAGCTGTGGTGCATTTAAAGCTGCTCATGCATTTCATGGCACATGGACGGGAGGAGCAATTTACAAACACACTCTGATTTTCAATTACCAGCATATCCACTGCCGAGAACTTACAGTAGATGCACTTTCTGCTTCGGCGGGTTTTCCAAAATGGTGCTCCAAACCCCCTATTTTTGACACAGGATGCCATTTTGTTTTGTGGGGACAGAAATCCAATTGTTTTCACACTACAATTTACAGGATCCTCCGACCGGACTGTCACCGCATGTCTGTGGATTTGTTCGTTGAGATCAAATGCAAAAGCTGACACTGACCCATACCATTAATCCACTATCATTCCCAACCTCAAAACCAGAAGCTTGACATTTAAGTGAAGGCACTGCTCTTTCAGCAAAACGGCCCTCTGGGATGAGCACTATGCTGTGTTGTGGACACTTGGCCTGTAATTTAAAGGTAGAGCGGCTCCAGAGACAATAGACCAGCGTTGATAGATGGTGGCTTTGTTTATTTGTGTTATCTTTCAGCTCTTTCGGGAGGGTGAAATATGGATCATGGCACAGCCTACATGTCCAGGCAGTTGAGCTGACTTGATCAAACTTGTTGCAGTTTTAATTTTAGACTGAAGTGCGTAATGTGTTCACAATGCTGTTAACAGTAGAACTGTACCTTTGGAAGCTTGCTAAAAGTAATGCGTTTAAAGCAGTGGTCTCAAACTCAATTCCTGGAGGGCCACAGCTCTGCAGATTTTAGATCCAACCACCTCCAACTCACACCTGCTTAATAGTCTCTAGTAGTCTTGAACACCTTGATTAGTTGGATCAACTGTGTTTGATTAGGGTTGGAGCAAAACTGTGCAGAGCTGCGGCCCTCCAGGAATCGAGTTTGAGACCCATGGTTTAAAGCGTCATGAACTGGCTTTTTTATTATTTTATACTGTTCTCGGAGGTCCATGTATAATGTTATCAAGATTTTCACTGTCAAAAAAGATCAGGCTATTTTCTTATCTTGTTTTGACCACACATACACTGTTTGAATAGATTGTTTCTCATGTGGACGTCTCTAATAAACATGATAGCCACCTGGCCATCGGGAAGAAGGAGGCGAAGAACCGACAAACTTTTAAATTATTTTAATAATAAAAAAATAAAACAAACCAACAGCAGCTCCTCACAGAGACTGCAGCCAAACAGAAAGCAAAAGTAAAACAAAGTGTCCAGGCCTGGTCCGGTCTCATCTTCCACTGCTGTCTCTCATCCTTTTATGATCCAGAGCTCCTCCGTGAGACTCTATCACAGAAAAATCTCCTTTCTGATTAAACGGATGCTTTCGGATGAGATTGTAATCCTAGGAACACGTTACTACATGTCTTACATGATACAGTTGAAGGCAGAATTATTAGCCCTCCTGTTGCATTTTAATTCTGTTATATTTTTCCCCAATTTCAATTTTTCAACACATTTTTAAACATAGCAATTTTAATTACTCATTTCTAATAACTGATTTCTTTTATCTTTATATGCCATGAGGACAGTACATAATATCTTACTAGATATTTTCAACATACTAGTATTCAGCTTAAAGTGCTATTTAAAGACTTTACTAGGCTATTATGTTAACTAGGCATGTTATGATAATTAGGCAAGTTATTGGATAACAGTGGTTTGTTTTGTTGACGAGCACGAAAAAAATATATTGCTTAAGGGGGCTAATAATATTGACCTTAAAATGGTTTAAAAAAAATTTTAAAACTGCTTTTATTCTAGTTGAAATAAAACAAATAAGACTTTCTCCAGAAGAAAAAATATTATCGGAAATACTGTGAAAATGTCCTTGCTCTGTTAAACATCATTTGGACAATATTTGAAAAGGAGGGCTAATCATTTAGACTTTAACTTTAGGTGGGATTCTCAAACCTGGCTCACGAGATCCACTTTCCTGCAGGGATTGAAGGTGCCATAGGGTGAAAATCTAGGAATAGTTGAATAATAAGTATTCAGTATATAGAAATGGCATACCGTGAGCCTCAAAGACCATTGTTTCCTCATTTCAAAATTTCTGCATTTGATTGACTACAACATTTCCTAGTGAGATTACAACAATAATCTTTTTTTCCTTTCATTCATTCATTCATTTTCCTTTGGCTTAGTCCCTTATTTATCAGGGGTCGCCACAGCGGAATGAACCGCAAACTACTCTGGCATATGTTTTATGCACCGGTTACCCTTCCAGCTGCAACCCAGTACTGGAAAACACTCATACACTCATTCACACACACACTCATACACTACGGCCAATTTAGTTTATCCAATTCACCTATAGCGCATGTCTTTGGACTGTGGGGGAAACCAGAGAAAACCGTATCCACTGCATTTTAGTGGCCATAAAGGATTTACAGAATGACTTTTTGATTGATTTCCTTTAGAAACTCAGAGATGATGATTCGGACTGTAATTAAATCACCACACAACCTTGGTGTTTGTTTGTAATTTGGACCGGGATTTTCACATTGGTGATGACAGAAGCACACCAACATTGTGGATCCAGATGGCTTCAACTACCCTCTGTAAATGGTGAAAATCACGTACTTTCCAATTGCCGTCCGAATGGGGCTTTAGAAGTAAATGGCTGCTGCTGTGATTGCTGATGACAGATTGTTGATGTTGATAACAACAACTTGTTTGAAACCATCAGTAATTTTTTAAGACAATTCAAAAATTCACCTTTTCTTTACCTGTCAGTAAGCATTGTTTCTAAAGGAGTTACCTGAGCTCACTGACACCTTCAACGGTGATTAGACGAGATGACAGAATGTGTGCAATCGGCTAAAATGTTGCAGACATTTATTTTTATGTGGACATAATGGGCAATATATACAGTACATTACATTTGTGTCACCAAGAATTATTGAGGTCATTTGTGCGATAAGTCACTATATTGATTATAGTGACAGTCCTAGTCACAATAATGATTGTAACAAACTTACACCTCTTACATCTTCTTGATGCGCAGCTGTTTTCTGTTTGAATATATTTCATTCATTCATTTTCCTTCGGCTTAGTCTCTATTTCAGAGGTCACCACAGTGGAATGAACCACAAAATATTCCGGCATATGTTTTTTTGCAGCGGATGCTCTTTCAGCCGCAACCCAGTAGTGGGAAACACCCATACAGTCTCACATTCTAACACATACACACACACACACACTCATACACTACGGCCAATTTTGTTTTCCCAATTCCCCTATTGCACATTTCTTTGGACTGTGAGGGAAACTGGAGCACCCAGAGAAAAAACACGCAAATACAGGGAGAACATGCAAACTCCACACAGAAATGCCAACTGGCCCAGCCGGGACTCGAACCAGTGACCTTCTTGCTGTGAGGTGACAGTGCTAACCACTGAGCCACCGTGCCAACCTCTAATTAAAAATATTTTCAAAATATTATTTTTAGTTAATTTTTAACATCATTACTCCAGTTACCATCTTTCAGAAATCATTATAATATGCTGATTTGCTTTTCTAGGAACATTCGTTCATTCATTCATTCATTCATTCATTCATTCATTCATTCATTCATTCATTCATTCATTCATTCATTCATTCATTCATTTTTCTTATAATTAATCAATTAATATTATTAATATTTATTAACCGTTAAGTAATCTTTTCAGGATTTCTTGATTATTACAAAGATCAGCATTTATCTAACATATAACAATTTTTTTTTGTAAACATTCAAAGCTTGGAGTCAAATTCATTTTACCTAATTTATGTTTTATTTTATAATTTTATTCTAATTTATTACAAATTTTATTCATTCATTAATTTCCTTTTTTTATTAAATTTATATTATCAATATTTATTATCTGCTGAGTGATTTTTTTCAGGATTTCTTGATTATTACAAAGATCAGCATTTATCTGAAATAAAACGTTTTTTTGTGAACCATTCAAAAGCTTGGAGTCACTGTCTTTTTTTTGGTAAATAAATTATCAAATTTAATACTTTTATTTAGTAGGGGTGCTTTAAATTGATCAAAAGTGATGATGAAGACATTTATAATGTCACAAAATATTTCTATTTCAGAAAAATGCTATATTTTAAATACATTTTCATTAAAGACAGCTGAAAGAATTCTACTCAGCTTTCTTTTCGGCTTAGTCCCTTTATTAATCGGGTCGTCACAGCGGAATGAACTGCTAACTTATCAAGCATATGTTTTACGCAGTGGATCCCCTTCCAGCTGCAACCCATCACTGGAAACACGCATATACACTCATTCACACACATACATACGGACAATTGGGCTTACCCAATTCACCTGTAGCGCATGTCTTTAGACTGTGGGGGAAACCGGAGCACCCGGAGGAAACCCACATGAACATGGGGAGAACATGCAAACTCCACACAGAAACGCCAACTGACCCAGCCGAGACCTTCTTGCTATCAGGCAACAGCGCTACCCACTGTGCCACTGTGCAGCCCCCAGCTGTTTTTAACATAATAATAATAGAATAGAATAGAATGCCTTTTATTGTCAATGTACACATATACAATGTGCTTTATATACATGTGCAATGAGATACTCAGTGCAAACATGTAAGTATATTCTTACAATACAGATAACACCTAACAACAAGTTACACTAAAAATAACTAGATGATAAATAGTAGTGCAAAAATAGGGGATGAAAGGGGGGTAGGGCGAGGTGGAGTAAACAGTTCTGAGGTTGAACGAGAGATATATACAAGATATAACATGTAAATATAAGATGATAAAAAGTAGTGCAAAATAGGGGATGAGAGGGGGGTAGGGTGAGGAGGAGTAAACAGTTCTGAGGTTAAACGAGAGATATATACAAGATGTAATACAATGAAATTTAAGTGAATTTTAAGCCAGTCCATGTATGTGCATGTTTGGGGTCAGTGCATTTGTGAGTTGAGGATGGTAATGGCTTTTGGGGGAAAAGCTGTTCTTGAGTCTGGTTATCCTCGTTCTAATGCACCTGTTGTGTCTTCCTGAGGGCAACAGGTCGAACAGTTCAGAAGCTGGGGGAGAGTTGTTATTATTAAAAATAATAGTAAAGGATTTTTTGAACAGCATAAATTACATTTCTAAAAGGATTCAAATAGAAAAGTTATTTTAAAAAGTAAACACACACACACACACACACACACACACACACACACATATACACACACACACAGAGTTTTTGTTGTACTAAGGATCAAAGGACTGTTAATTGTAGATTTTCTGGTGATTTTAAGTGTTTCTATTATCCTTTTTTGTAGGTCACATTGGATTGCTTCTGCTGTACGAATAAATGTAAATGTAGCAGAGCAATTTTTCCTTTCCATTTTTGATCCCTGCAAAATGTTTGAGGTCTACACCAACAGTGAGATTAATATGTGAAGTTTTAGTCTTTATGTTTATAAGTATTTATACTGAATGTTACAGTGTCAGCCCTAATCCTGACTGGCAGTGTGATTGGCGCTTTAAGGCCTTATCCAGAGCAACGCTTGCCTGCGTGAGCTTTATGATTCACATTCGCTTGAGTAATGTAGGGCTCAACTCACAAGGTAGGCGTTAAGGGGGCGTAAGTTCATATAGGTCGAAAATATCACTCTCTCAAATCACAGTAACACAAAGCTGTAGAATCCGATACGAAGTTGTGATCAATTTTGGCTTAGGATTTACAAGGCAAGGTCTAAAAATGTCTTGAGGTCTCCTAGTACACTGAATCAGAAGGTGTCAAAGAGAGGAAAGAAACACGTGAGACGTCTATGGAATCATGAGGCTTTTATCATTCTCTGCCTCTCTTCTGCTTCAAGTCTCGTGATAGATTTTACCAGCGCTTTTTCAGACAGCAGATCAGCGTTCCTTTGTGAATGTTTGACAATGACTGCAGATCTGCCTTCCGCCCTGAGTCAAACTTCTGTCAACCTGCAATTATCAGCATGAGAAGCAACAAAAGAGAATCTTGTTTAATTTAAGTCTGCAATAAGGCAAATTGCGCACGTTTCTGTTAAACTGTGTGTCCCCAGTGATCAGGTTTGGCCAGTGGACACAAAAAAAAAAAAAAGGCAAAATAGAGTAAATATTTGATAATTACATTTAATATTTTATCCTTTTCACACTCACACTTGAGGAAGTTAAACCTTCCAAAGGAGCTGCTGAAACAGTTCTACACTTCCATCATTGAATCAGTCCTCTGCACTTCAATAACTGTCTGGTTTAGCTCAGCTACCAAATCCGACCTCCGAAGACTACGTCAAATAGTTCGGACTGCTGAGCGAATCACTGGTATAACCCTCCCTACTCTCCAAGAACTGTACTTATCCAGAGCGAGCAGAAGGGCTAATAAAATCGCTCTGGACCCTTCACACCCAGCACACTGCCTTTTCGAACTTTTACCTTCTGGACGACGCTACAGAGTACTGTGCACCAGAACAGCCCGACACAGAAACAGTTTCTTCCCTCAGGCAATCCATCTCATGAACACTTGATGATAGTAATTGTGAAACAAACATCACTACTTGCTATACACTTTTTATACACATACACTTATTTAACAACATACTTTACATGCCAATTTGCACATAACAGCTGCACATATAACGGTGTATATAGTAATATACCTGTACTGTACATACACTTGTCAGTTTGCATATTTGCATTCACTACTTACTTTTATTTTTTTTAAATATATTTATTATCTGTTTTTTGTCCTGTCTCTGTAATTCTGTTGCACTGTAGAAGCTTCTGTCACGAAAGCAAATTCCTCGAATGTGTGAACATACCTGGTGATAAAGCTCTTTCTGATTCTGATAATAATATTATAATATAGGGATATATTATTAAAGATTAAAGCATTATTTGTATACCGTTTTTCACACAATACCAAATAAATACCATGAAACACCTTGATGTCTATGACTTGTGTTCAAATACATTTGCCTCAATGTATCTAACTTTATATGGACCACCTTTCTGGCGTGGCCAGTTTGCTCGGTAGTTCACTGTGTGTAGCAGTGTTTTGCTTGAGATGCAGTGTTCAGTTCGAGTCGGGTGAAGCACGGTTTCACCAAAAAATAAAACACTTTGTAAGCACTATTGGCTAAAAGGACTATTAACGTCTTTCATATTCACAAACATCTAGACAACAATAATAAAACATGCAACAAAACATACGCAGAGCAACGTATTTACATTTTGCAAAAAAAAATGAAAATGGTGGCTGAGACATGGGCAGCATGGTGGCGCAGTGGGTAGCACAATCGCCTCACAGCAAGAAGATCGCTGGTTCGAACCCCGGCTGGGTCAGTTGGCATTTCTGTGTGGAGTTTGCATGTTCTCCCCGTGTTTGCGTGGGTTTCCTCTGGGTGCTCCGGTTTCCCCCACAATTCTAAAGACATGCAGTACAGGTGAATTGGGTAAGCTAAATGTGTGTGAATGAGTGTGTATGGATGTTTCCCAGTGATGGGTTGCAGATGGAAGGGCATCCGCTGTGTAAAACATATGCTGGATAAGTTGGCGGTTCATTCCACTGTGGCGACCCCAGATTAATAAAGGAACTAAGCCGAAAAGAAAATGAATGAATGAATTATTATTATTTTTATTTTGGCATAGAATATTGTAATAATATTGTATTGTTAGCTCTGTACCAAAATGTGTCCTGAGTGTTTTTTTTACACCCTATTAAATGCTGAGACGTTTATCAGCATGTCTTCTAACTTTGGTACTCTATTGCCAGCTATGGACAGTTTTAAGTAGGAGTTGTGTTCGGTGCAGATTTTGTGCCGCATTATGCCATTACTCGATTTGCATAACCCTTTTAGTGAATCAGACAATAAAACAATGCAGAGAGCGTATGCAAATACACTAAGCAATCAGCAGGCACAGTTCATCCTTCAAGAATTCATCCCATAACCTTTTTTTATCATACTTCATTTTATGGGGGAATCTAGAAAAATGCTTGGATTAAATAGCATCGTGGGCCTCACGGTGGCGCAGTGGGTAGCACAATCGCCTCACAGCAAGAAGGTCGCTGGTTCGAGCCTCGGCTGGATCAGTTGGATTAAGTTAACTTAAGCGTTTGTGTTGGGACAACATGAAGGAATTGTGTTGGTCTAACTACCTGGTTAGGGCTTTTGTAGCTCCCAACATGTTTTGCATGGGATTGAATTAAGAGGGAAATGAGGAAATGAGGGAAATGTTGACAATAAACGTAATCTCAGGTGTTTAAAGTTAATAGAAAGACTTGTTCGAGTTTAATCCTCACTTTAGTTTAAAGATTTAGAAGATTTTCATGTAATGCTTTGAGTTTTGAGATTACCACCTTGCAGAAGCAGCCATGCTTTGGGTGCAGTTTGTTTCTGCAGTTTGCAGTTTGTTGCTTTGCTCAGTGAGCAATAACTGTCCTAAAATGAGTTCTGAGATCAGTCTCAATCAACTGTACATGTAACTCATGAAATATGCTGAGAAATGGCTCTTTTAGTTCATTTAGGATAACTTCAAATAAAACTAAGAGACTTAGACATTCATGATATTATCAGACCTTTGAGTTTAAGTTAAATAAAAATACTAATATATTTAAACTTTTATTTGATAAAATCAGGCGGTTCATTCATCTGTGGCGACCCCAGATTAATAAAGGGACTAAGCCGAAAAGAAAATGAATGAATGAATGAATGAATGATAAAATCATGTTGGACCAACTCAATTGCAATTTAATTGTGTTTTTTTGTTTGTTTTTGGTGTAGTTCAGCCGGGACTCAAACCAGTGACCTATAATATCATATAATATGAATAATCACAATGCAAAAAAAATGCTTCTCTTACTTTGCTTTGTCTTCTTTGTAGTCTAAATATCAAAAAATAAGTGTAGATTTTGTTTTGTTTTCAAATTCAGAAAAAATTCAAAGTTTTTTCTTAACACAAGCAAAGTGGTCTTCCAGTGGGGGAAGTAAAATAATCTTATTTTAGTTTTGAAATGTAGGTATTTGGACTAGAAACAATAATTACAGTGATTAAATACAATTCTGTAGCTCCTGGTCAACTATAATTCAGACTCAACATTGCATATGTTGCGATGTGACTATTGCGGATGCGATATCGATGCTGAAACGATATATTGTGCTGGCCAAATCTTGAATCATAACACTGAAATGCCATACGAAAAAGGGGCTGCCAACTTCTCCATACTTAACGCTCATTTTTAGATGCCTTTATTCAGGTGACTGGGAGGCAAATGCATCTGCTTTTTTCCACGACCCCAAACTGTGTGTGATTTTGGCTTCTCTGGAGGTTTAAGGGATCAGAATGCAAAGCGAAAGTCCCCCCTCCCTCTGACACAACGGCCCTGCTCTGTATTTAATGCTTATGTGAATACTCCAGAGTCTTGTTAAAATATGGTTACTGTAATATTCAGATCTGCTGGGCCCTCTCACCACACAAGATGGATTAAGCCTGCCACAGATGTTTAAAAATAGTCTGGAAGACACACACACACTTACGGCTGGCAGACACACATAGACGCGTCTTTGTCAGCCCACAAAGTCAAGGAGTGTCTCTGAAGAAATAGATTTTTAAGAGTTTTACATAAAGAGCTCATTTGAGGGAAGCCTGTTGTGGAAACTGATAGATCTGCATATCTACACCTTGAAGATGAACGATTATGGAATATAGTTGACGGGAAATGCCAAGTGTGGTTGTGGAGTCATTAAAAGTATCGCTGGATGAGAATATATTTACAGTTGACGTCAAAGTGATTCACCCTTCTGTGTATTTCTTTTTCTTTTTCTAATATTTCCCAAATGATGTTTAACAGAGTGAGGAATTTTTCACAGTATTTCCTATAATATTTTTTCCTCTGGAGAAAGTCTTATTTGTTTTATTTCAGCTAGAATAAAAGCAGTATTTATTTATTTTTAATAATTTTAGGGGCAATATTATTAGCCTCCTTCAGCAATATTTGTTCGATTGTCTAAAGAACAAACCAGCATTATACAATGACTTGCCTGATTACCCTAACTTAACCTAATTAACCTAATTAAAAACAAATAGTCTGTCTCTGTCCATCCATAATTCTGTCCACCTCTCACTCCATCTATGCATCCAATGTTTTATTTATGTTTATTTGTCTTTATTAAAATTGTCCATCCATCCCTCCTTCTGTCAGTCCTTCATCTATTCATTTTTTTGTTTCATCTGTCTGTCAATTCATCAGTTCATCCATTCTTCTATTATTTATCCATCGGCCTGTCAGTCTGTCCATCCCTCCACTGTTCTGTCTATCTGTTCACATGTCTGTCACTTCCTCCATCCATGCCATCAATCAGTCCATCTGTTCATTCATCCATCCACTTTTCTGTCCATTTGTCTGACATTTTGTCACTTCATCCACCCATCCATCCATCATTGTTCTGTCTATCTATTCACCAGTCTGTCACTTTCTCCATCCATCCATCCATGCTTCATTCTGCCTATCAGTCCATCTGTTTATACATCCATCCACTTTTCTGTCCATTTGTCTGACATTTTGTCACTTCATCCACCCATCCATCCATCATTGTTCTGTCTATCTATTCACCTGTCTGTCACTTTCTCCATCCATCCATCCATGCTTCATTCTGCTTATCATTTACCCATCCACTTTTCTGTCTTTCTGTCCATTTGTCTGTCATTTTGTCACTTTTTTCCCTCCATGTATCCATCCATCCATCTATCCATCCATCCATCCATCCATCCATCCATCCATCCATCCATTCATCCATCCACCCATTCTGTCTATCTATCTGTTTGTCACCTGTTTGTCACTTCCTCCATCCATCCATCCATGCTTCATTCTGCCTATCAGTCCATCTGTTCCTTCATCCATCCACTGTTCTGTCTTTCTGTCCTTTTGTCACTTCCTCCACCCATCCATGGATCCCATCCATTCTGTCTATTTATCTATTATATCTGTCTGTCACTTCTTCCATCTATCCATCCATCCATTCATCCCTCAATCCATCCATCCATCCATCTGTCCATTCATCCATCCACTGTTTTCTTTGTCAGTTTGTCAATCATTCATCCATCCATCTGTCCATCTGTCTGTCATTTTATCCATCCATCCATCCATCCATCCATCCATCCATCCATCCATCCATTGTTTAATCTATTCTCCTGTCTGTCACTTCCTCCATCCATCTATCCATCAATCTGTCCATTCATCCATCCACTGTTCTCTGTTTCTGTCCATTTGTGTCATTTTGTCAATCATCCATCTATCCATCCATCCATTGTTCTGTCTATATATCCATGTGTCTGTCATTTTATCCATTCATCTCTTCTTCATTCTGTCTATCTATCCTTCTGTCCATTCATCCATCCATCTGTCATTTTATCCATTCATACTTCCATCCACTCATCATTCTGACTGTCCGTCCGTCATTTTATGCATCCATCCATCCATCCATCATTTTATCCATTCATGCATCCATCCATCATTTTATCCATCCATCCATCCATCCATCTATCCATCCATTGTTCGGACTATGAATCATTCCTTCTATCCGTTCATCAGTTTATCTCTCATCCATCTTTCTGTCTATCAGTCCATCCATCCATCTACTGCTCTATCCATCCATCCATCCATCCATCTGCCCATCACATCTTATCTGTCCATCATTTAATCTGTCCATCCATCATTTTATACATCTACCTGTCTGTAATAGATGATTGACTTTAAACGAAAAGCTAATGACTGCGCCTCTGCATGCATAATAGATCACATTCAACTTGTCCTTGCATAATGTGTTTGGTGACGGAGTGTTTGAGAAACAGAAAGCAGTTTGTGCTGAAGGCCTGACAGTTCTTTAACCCCACACATGCACTTTCATGTCTTTCTCTTTCAAGAGCATCTCTATATGAGGACTGTGAGCACACATTATAGCTTTGAAGTGCAACTGCACCTTCATCCATCAAACAGAGCTTGAGCGTGTATTAAAGCTCCCTGCCTTCAGACGATAGAGATCCTGCAAGCCCTTTCAAGCTCCCGGGACGTTTAAAGGGAAGGTGCACAGGGATTAAACACAGAGGTTCAATATCAGTAAAAATCCCAGAACAACAAAGGCGCAGCAAAGGGTGTTTAAAGACAAGAGCAGAATTTGATCTGAACACTTGGTTGTGATTTATTGATAGTGTGATGTTAATGTCACGATATGATTATAAAATCATGCACTCACCCTTATATCTTTTAATAACAATTTATATATTTTATTATTATTGAGAATTCTGTATAAGATATATTTAATTCAATTCAAGTTTATTTGTTTATTTTTTTAAGGTAAAATAAGTTATATGGGCTGAATTTAAACAAACAAATTAAGCTGAATCATTGTGTTTTCAGTGTATAGCGATTTTTCACAGTAATTATCATTCCAAAGCAAAAGGTGCATGTTATTACATTACAGTCAAAATCAGAAAAGATACTTTGCAGGATGTCCATGCTGCTTTTTTAGCAGTAAAGGCGAATGTGGGTGGATTATAGGAAAATTATAGGAAATAAAATTTCCTTTAATCAAATGATCGGAAAATGAGTAACACCCCAGCAGGCACGGGATGTCAACAAGACATCAGATTGATGTTGCATTTTGTTTGGAAATGAAAACTGTGTTAATGTCAGAACCCAACGTCTGGCCGACGTCAGTGTTCAATGTCGGACAGATGTTGCATTTTGGGTACTTTCCAACTCAGTCTAAAAACAAAACAAAATACCAACATCTAATGATGTTACAGCTTGATGTTGTGTTGGATTTTGGTTGCCGTACCTGTCGAATAAATGTCAGTATTTGACGTCAATATGACATTGGTTTAAGATATTGGCTCAATGTTGGATTTTGGTCACTTTCCAGCACATCCTAAAATCAACCAAATATCAACGTCATTTCACATCATTATTAGACGTCAAAATAACATTGTCTTTAGACCAGGGGTGTCCAAACTCGGTCCTGGAGGGCCGGTGTCCTGCTGAGTTTAGCTCCAACTTGCTTCAACACACCTGCCAGGAAGTTTGTAGTATATCTAGTAAGAGCTTGATTAGCTGGTTCAGGTGTGTTTGATTAGGGTTGGAGCTAAACTCTCCAGGACACCGGCCCTCTAGGACCGAGTTAGGACACCCCTGCTTTAGACGATGGCGACCTAAATCTAACCTAATATTAATGTTTTATGACGTTGTGTGTCTGCTGGGATTGGGTTATTATGGTTACCGTTTTAAATGTTGTTTTTGTAAACAGCTTTTCTGGGGCTTGAAAAGGGTTACAAAATGTACATTTTTGAAGATGACAATGTTATTGTAACATCTGGTGGACAGGAGACGATAACATGAGGAGACGGTACACGGACTTAAATAATAAACGGATTTATTTATACAAGACTTACGGGTAACATGCAGACGGGACAAGGACGACAGGACGAGACAACCATACGGATCAAAATACCAGACAACACTGGACACAGACGAAAGGGTATAAATGGTAAAGGGGATGATTAGGCTAATGACACAAGAGGGAAGAGTACAGGTGCAACAGATGAACAATGACGGTGGCGGGAGAAAGACAAGGAATCACATGACAAAACAAATGACACGTGGACGAACACTGACAGTACCCCCCCCCTTTTTGAAGGCGCGTCCTCGCGCCTTCAACAGGAAACAAAACGGAGGAGGGTAGAAGGGGGGGTACAAGGGAGGAGTCCAAGGGGGAGACAGGAAGGGAACCGGAGCAGGAGGACCCAGGACACAGCCAGAAGGACGGCCCCGGGCGGAGTCGAGGAAGGGAGGATCCGTGGAGGAGGAGTGGCTGCTGACTCCAGGGGGCCGACCGAGGGAGACGCCGCTGATGGCGGTGGAGCCCAAGGAAGAGACGGAGAGCCGAAGGGCGAAGGTGACGCCGAGGCTTCTGAGGGCCGGGCGAAGCAGGCGGCTCACCCGAGCAAGGCGACGGCGGGGTTCCGGAAGCCCGCGGCGTAGCCAGAGCGACAGAGGACCAAGGCGTAGCTGGAGGGATGGAGGAGCTCAACGCAGCCGGTGGGACGGTGCGATGAGGTGCAGCCGGATGAGTGGAGTCCAGAGGCGCAGGAAGGGCGACGACTGACCAAGGTGGAGCCGGAGGGACGAGGGAGCCTGGCGGAGCTGGTGGGCGGACGGCCCACGACGAAGACGAGGGAGGAGTGAGCCAACGCGGAGCCCTAGGGTCGAAGGGCCGAGGTGGAGTCCGCAGCTCGGAGGCCGTAGGAGCTGACGCTGGGCGACACCCTCCAGAGGGTGACGCAGACAGGCAGTACCCATAGGCGCGCTCCATTTCCGGAGCTGGAGCGTGAGCTGGGGGGCTGGCTGACTGCAGCAGTGCTGGAGCTGGATGACTGGCTGCAGTTCTGGGGGACCGTGGGAAGCTACTCATGACCCTGGAGCTGAGGCTTTTCCGGAGAAGGAAGATTAAAAAACTGTGCGGAAACAGTTGTTTGCTGTCTGGAAACAGCGGCAGGCAGATGCTGTCTAAAAACAGCGGAAGATTAAAATTAAAGCTCCAGAAGCCAATGAGTAGCCTCCCAGTGTCCAGTCGCTGTCCATCTGCATAGGGGGGGTGGGCGGGACTCTCGCTGATTCCGCGGGTAGCCGCCAGGACTCCCCCTCGGGTCGGTGTTGTCGGCACACACACCTGGTCAGACGGGACTTTGAGCTCCTCCATCTCGGCGCAATTCCGCTCTGTCGCTCTAGAGGGCGCTGGCTCATTGGCCGGGGGTTGCTCTCCGTCTGCGGTGGGCTCTGGCAAGCGCTCCCTGCAGGTGGACGATGTTGTTTGGCTGGTCACTGGGTCGGGAGTGGCACTGACGAGATCCTCCAAGAAGGCGGTGAGTAGAAATATTTTACTCGCCAGTGTCCACTCCATCTTTGCGGCGGTGTTGCCCTGAGGACCATCTTCGGGCGATCGTGCTCTGTCACAGATCATGGGCGTGCAGAGCACGTCGCCCGGAAAGCTGTTCTCAGTCGCTCGGATATGGTCCTCAGGGCTGCTTTCCCCCTGCTCCAGCAGGTGGTGAAGAGGAAGGGAAGGGCGGACGGGATTGAAGGAAACACGGAGGGAGAAAAATAAAACACTGAGGGAAAAACAGACTAAAAAAAGAAAATCGGGAAAAAGCGCGCCGCTAACTGTGGGTCTGGTATTATGTAACATCTGGTGGACAGGAGACGATAACATGAGGAGACGGTACAC
>CAIGQW010053352.1:4080976-4101919 GCA_903798125.1 Danio choprae
AGAATATTGTAAAAAATATTCTATATATATTGTAAAAATTTCTAAAATAAATTTAAGTTACCTTAATAAATTTGTGTTGGGACAACATGAATCAATTGTGTGGAATCCAGCATTTTTTGCAGTGTTCCTAAGATTTTGATTATTGACAACTCATTTCAGGCAGTTCCAGCGCTATCTTAAGGCAATTCGTAACTTTGATTTAGTGGCTAATTCATATGAATTTGTACGATCTCATTCATATAATTTGTTACGATTTGCTCATCCCCCAAAGACGGTTGGGTTTAGGGGTGAGGTTTGGTGCCTTTCAATCAGTTGTATGACAATCATACATTGTCATACAACTGAACTGGCATTTAATTCATATGAATCAGCCACTAAACTGAAAAAACTTAAAATTGTTACATTTCCTTAGGCTGGCAGTTCCCAATCACATCTTTCTTTTGAAACTGACTGTTTCACACACTACTATATTACACACAAGCATGAAATATTCATTCATTCATTCATTTTCATTTCGGCTTAGTCCCTTTATTAATCTGGGGTCGCCACAGCAGAATGAACCGCCAACTTATCCAGCATATGTTTTACGCAGCGGATGCCCTTCCAGCTGCAACCCATCTCTGGGAAACATCCATACACACTTATTCACATCCATACACTACGGACAATTTAGCTTACCCAATTCACCTACACCGCATGTCTTTGGACTTGTGGAGGAAACCGGAGCACCCGGAGGAAACCCACGCAAACACGGGGAGCATGAAATATCAGTTTTCAAAATGCATAATAGAGGTGCTTTAAGATGATAATTCAGACGAAAAAAAAGTAATGCAACATCGTAAAACAGTTGTCTGTCATTGCGGGCTTGCTATTTAATTGTGTACTGTAGTCACTACAAAGCAAAAGTAAAATTACCTGCGATTGACTTATAAATCAGGTATGATTTTAGACAGTTATAGTGCAAGTATGCATGTCTGCATGTATTTCAAAATAATTACACTCTAAAAGCTGCTGGGTTGTTTTAACAAACATTTGGGTAAAATATGGACAAATCTATCTGTTGGCCTAAAATCTAAATGTAAAGATTTTAACCAACCACTGGCTTTTGTCCATATTTTGACTGGAATGACCCTGCATTTTTTTATATTGACAGTCTGACATACAGTAAACATTTAATGTTTATTATACAGTGTATGCATAACAGAAATGCATTAAGATTTTTCCTAATCATTTTGGTTCTACTGAATAACAGCAAACTTGTTCGTACCAATCTACACTGTTAACGATTTTTGCAAATTACACAGTATTTACCTTACTGTAGGTTAGTTATGCCGTATGTTACTGTATTTTAAAGTTCATTGTGTAAGTTACTGTATATTTTTCAAGATATGCAATGCTGTAAATACACATACAGCCAGATAAATGGTGCTGTAAATCTAAGTAAAGTTTATTTATACACTACTTTCGAGAGGATCACGTGCTTATGATTGCTTGCAGCTGGTCCTGCATTATCCAATTTGTGATTCACCAATCAGACGATTACTAAGCCACTATAAATACCCTAAGTTCCATATCACAGCCATCTTCATTTTGTAGAATCCCCCCTTCCACCCCTACTCCTTTCCTAGATGGGTGGCACAGTGGCCCAGTGGTTAGCACTGTTGCCTCACAGCAAGAACGTCACTGGTTCTAGTCCTTACCAAGCCAGCCGACGTTTCTATGCGGAGTTTACATGTTCTCCCCAAGCTCACGTGGGTTTCCTCCGGGTTCCCTGGTTTCCTCCCACCGTCCAAAAACATGCAACTTAAGTTAATTGACTAGTCCAAATTGGCACCATAGACATGCTCTTAGTAAGTAGTTCTCTCAAGAGCAATCACTATCTGTTCATTAGCTATTACAGCAGGTAGGTAGCAGGTTCTCGAGATCTACCTGAGCTCAAACTCCCCTCTCGCCTTGCGAACGGGAGGGAGCCCTGGGCTTGAGGATCTATGAGCTCAGGGCTCTCTCCCAGGACAGCATGCCAAACACGCTTTATAACCAATCATCAGCTAAGTGTGAACTCTTGAAATGCTGTATTTTTGCTGTAATTCATTTACATTAATTTACTGGCATACTGCTTCTAGTAAGTTACTGTAGATTCTACAGGAAATTGTTAACAGTGTACAGAAGTACAAATAATGTCAGAATCATGATGAATCATGAAGGAATTTTTTTTATTATTTCTGCAAGTTCAATTTATTCTCAGTTTTGACTTCAGGGCTCAACACAACAAGCAACACAACAAGCTTTCCAATAAAAAAAATCTGTTTCTGGTTTCAAACTCCCTAATTAATGCAGTTTAACAATCCCTTATGGGATCAGTGCATTTTCATATTTAGCTCACATTTGCAAGGTTTTGTTCAGTACAGAGTGCTTTACTTCCAGTCCACTTTTCAATAATGTATTTTCCCCATTCATTTATTTCAAAGGATATTTTTTTGTTTCAGGTCAAATCATCTCAATTAAGAGGGCAGCCCATGGCCAAAATAAGCAACAAAGTATATCAGTATAATGTGTTTCTGATGGTAAAGAACAAAGAAAAGCTTAGAGTTAAGAGGCAGTGACTTTAATCTTGTAGAACACACAAGGTTAACATCGAACAAATAAGTTGTTTCTTTAACTGTGGAGCTTCCGCAATTAATAAACACAAAAAGGGTCTCGAGTGTCTTTAAAGAGAGCTTTAGTGCTTCGCTGCAGCCGCTGGATCAATCTCATAATAGAGTCCATTCTGATAAACAAGAGGCAATCGAAGCACAGCACTGATTCAATGTCAAACTCAGTTCAGAGTGAAAATAAATCCCCTCAGTCTCAATATTTCTCATTTCTCTTCTTGGAGGGCAAGAAACTCCATTCCTCTTACAATTGAATTAAAACTGTTAATGGTACTAAATTCACAGCCACAATGGAGCATGTTAATTAATTAATCCATGCAAGTTAATCCACTGAAGTTTGTTTTGGTAATCAAAGTTGCTGATTTGACGCTTCAGCCACAATATTCTTAACCACGCCCCTTTCCCCCCTCCCCCCTTTTTATTGAGTTTTAACAATACAATCATATTAATAACCATAACATTGGATGACATCAAGTACAATAATAAATAAAGGGGAAAAAAATAAATTTAAATGAAAGAAAATAAATAATAATAAAATAAAATAATAATAAAAAACAGGGTACAGAGGCAAAATTATCAAATTAAATAATATTTACAAAGTCCTTATAAATTTTCAGTTTTTTTTTACTATAAACATTTCATAATTTAGGAATTAAACAATTTAAGTCACAAAGAAAATTCTGCAAATTAGGTGATAATTAGAGAAAATTTACATTTGTGAATATAATATTTACCCATTAAAATAAATAAATTGCCTATAAATTCTATGTTATGTTTGTCAATTATATCACATGGAAAAATCAATGTTAAACTTACTTTTTTATGTAAAAACAACCCTGATAAATCAGACCAGAACACATTAACGTGGACATTTGACAAAAAGATGATCAATCGATTCGATACTTGACTTACAAAAGACACCATTTGAATTAGGATTACCAAATTTAGATACAGTCTCATTTGTGGGGTAGATATTGTGTAACACTCACAAGTGTAATGCTTTAACTTTGTTGGGAAGACAAAATTTGTGAGGTAAGAGCCAAGCTTTTTGCCAATTTGCCAATTTGCCAAGCTTTTTGCTACATTTCTTATATTTTTATTATATTAGGTCATAAATGTATTTGTCCTTAACTAAAAACGTTTGGTTCTTTTTTAACAATCGCTTCGAATGACAAGTGGCATTTCATTAAATGAGCAAGGCCATACGGTATGGCCTTAATTATAGTATGAAATTCTTGCTATGAGGGAATGATGCGCAAAAAGAAAGCTCCATCAACTCAATATTCAGTTTCAGTTGGAAGTGCATCAACATTCATTCATTCATTTTCTTTTCAGCTTAATATAGTTGTAATTAACAACATGGGATTTGAATTTTAAGATTGGGTTTGTTTGTTATGTGTATGCTAATGCAAAAAGATGCACCTTTAATCTAGATTTAAGCTGACAGAGTGTGTCTTCCTCCAACAACTGTGCTACAGTAGAAAAACTGTTCCAGAATCGAGTTGCTAAATAAACAAAATATCTACCACATACAGTCAATTTATATATTTTAGGAATTATCAACTTGCTAGAATTGTGAGATTTTAAAGGAACACTCCACTTTTTTTATAGGTAGATGAGCACATTTTACAGCTCCCCTATAGTTAAACAGTTAAGTTTTGTCATCTTTGAATGCATTCAGTTGATCTCCTGGAATGACTGGAGAATTTTTAGCTTAGCTAAGCATTGATCATTAAATTAGACCATTAGCATCTTGCTAAAAAAATACAAAAATTATAATTTAAAACTTCTAAGACAAAAAATGAAAAGTTTTTTATTTTCTAGGATGATATGGCTCGAAACGTTTTCGGCATAATAATCAAGTAAATTTGCTGCTGTACCATGGCTGTAGAAGGCACAATGATATTAAGCAGCCCCTGAAAATAGTCCCGAGCTAGGTAATTAGGTAACAGCAAAGTACCTTTTTTGTACACCAGAATGAGAGTATACTACAGGACTGTATGTGACCTGCCATGCAGAACAGAGATCTGTGCGCGGCGGATTTTTTGTGGGAGTGTTGTTACTTTAGGCGTCATATACGCCAAAGCTGTCGTGTTTCTGTTTCACGTTTTCCTTTTTTAGGAAGACTAGGCGTTTGGGGTTTCAGTTCTAATCGTTTGGTTTTGTTGATTTCTTTGATTTAAGCGCCACTCTAGTTAATTCTTCCCTTGAATTCCATTATCTTCATTTTTATATTACTATTATTATTGTTGTTGGTACAATTTTCTTTGTGTAAATATTTTCTTTATTTGCTGTTTGTGTAAAGTAATTTTTGATCTCCTTGTTAGTAAATGACTGCCTGTCTTCATCATTTTCCATCATTTTTCATTTTTGTTTGGTTGTTCTTGCACTCCACCTCATTCCTGATTCATTTTTAAATGTTTACAGTCCTTTACCCATCTTAAAGGGACTGTAATAGTTGTCTGTACACAAAACTCTTGAAAGATGTAAAAGAAAAACTTTTCTGTTTTCAGTACATCATAAGGGTACAATCAAACTCTAAATGAGTAGTCAGGGAAAGATATTCAGTATTGATCACCAGTCCAAAGAAATGTGGTATTGACCAGCGCAGATGCTAAGGGCTGGGATATAACCTTCACTATGGTCAGAATTTTAATATGTCTTTCAATTCAGCATCTGAAGAGAGTGAGCGCATGGGGTCAGAAAGATGAAATTGTCTAAAATCAATAGCAATGGATGGACACCAACCGCTGGCCAAGTAACTGCCATTGATGATGCAGTCCTCACAATGCTAGAGATATTTCTTTTTTTAAGCCATAGATGATGTACTAATATTAAAAATACAATGTGATTATGAAAATATTCTCTGCAAAGAAAAATAGACTTTGCACACCAAGGCAGAATGTATCTGATTAAAGTACAGTAAAAACTGTAATACTATGTAATAAGTAGAATAAAATATATATATATTGAAATTGTACTAATATTAAAAATGCATTCCAAGCATTAAAATATTCTCTATGGATATTTTAAATGGTCACTTATGCACACCAAGGCAGCATTTATCTGATTAAAATACAGTAAAATCAGTAATACTGTAAAATAATAATTAGAATAAAAAATATTGAAAATGTACTAATATTGAAAATGCAATGTGAACATTATTAAAATATTCTCTGCAAAGAAAAGTATTTGTGCACAAAGGCAACATTGATTAAAATACAGTAAAAACAGTAATACTGTAAAATAATTAGAATGAAAAAAATATTGAAAATGTTCTAATATTAAAAATGCAATGCGAGCATGAAAATATTCTCTGCAAACAAAAATAGACTTTGCACCCCAGGGCAGCATTTATCTGATTAAAATACAGTAAAAACAGTAATACTGTAAAATAATTAGAATTTACAAAGAATTTTAATGTACTAATATTGAAAATGCAATGCAAGAAATATGAAAATATTCTCTGCAAAGAAGCATCTTTGCACACCAGGGCAGCATTTATCTGATTAAAATACAGCAAAAAATCAAATAATTAGATTTAAAATATATGTTGAAAATGTTCTAATATTAAAAATGCATTGCTATTAATATACCACAATCCAGTTTTTTTAAATACCTTCAGCTGCGTCGTTTCATAAAATCTTTGTCCGATAAGGGTAAACTGAGATTTGAACTTGCTGCCATAGAGCAAATTGTAACAGGCAGGTTTTTCAAGGGGCTAATATCCAAAATATGCAAAGCGCTGTCTAACTCGTGTACTCCTTCTTTCGAGAGTTTGAAGAGTGTGTGGGGAAAAGATTTAAGCCACAAAATTGAAGATACAGATTGGTCTGAAATATGTAACAATTTGTTTTCTAAGTGTACTTCATTGAGTGTTCATGAACATGAGTTTATCTTACACCCTTACGTCTGAAAAAGATCTACAGAAACAAGATAAAATTACAGTTTTTCTCTGGGATTTCATTTGTTGTATGGTGGAGAGAAGTGTTGGACTCCCACACCAAGCATTTGTTTTTAATCTTGGTTTATCTGGCAAGGAAATGTATACTTTTATTGTGGTCTTCTCCTAAGGTACCCTCCTTTAAAATGTGCTTCTCTCAAGTATTTACACTATTTCCACTCGAGAAACTCACCTATGACATACATCATGATTTTTGGCAGCTATGGACACCTTTTTGGCATTACATTAATAATTTCTCTTTTCGCATATTTAGCTCCTAGCCTGACTGTATTATCCTGTTTACTTGTTTGTATGTTTCCCATTATTTCCTACTGTATAGCTGAGACTCTATTTATATGTGCTGATGTATTAAAATAACCGACGTGTCAGTGTTCGTCCGCGTCATCTTTTGTTATTGTCATGTGATTCCTTTTTGTCCTTCTCCCGCCACCGTCATTGTTCATCTGTTCCACCTGTGTTCATCCCGTCTGTGTCATCAGTGTAATCAATCCTTTATCTATTTATACCCTTTCGTCTGTGTCCTTCGGTGTCCGGTACTTTGGTTCGTGTTACGTCTCGTTCTGTCACCATCCGCCACCATGGCGTTACATAATACCGGACCCAAAAATAGCGGCGCGCATTCCCCCGAATATTTTTTTTATAGTCTTTTTGCCCCTCAGTGTTTTATTTTTATCCCTCCGTGTTTTCCTGGTCCCCACCCACCTTCCCGTTCGTCATCACCGCCTGCTGGAGCAGGGGGAGAGCAGCCCTGAGGACCATGATCGAGTGACTGCCAACAGCTTTCCGGGCGACGTGCTCTGTACGCCCATCATCTTTAGCAGAGCACGATCGCCCGAAGATGGTCCTCGGGGCAACATCGCCGCAAATATGGAGTGGACACTGGCGAGTAAAATATTTTTTCTACTCACCGCCTTCCTGGAAGATCTCGTCAGTGCCACTCCCGACCCAGTGACCAGCCAATCAACATCGTCCACCTGCAGAGAGTGCTTGCCAGAGCCCACCGCAGACGGAGAGCCACCCCCGGCCAATGAGCCATCGCCCCCTAGAGCGACAGAGCGGAATTGCGCCGAGATGGAGGAGCTTAAAAACCCGTCTGACCAGGTGTGCGAGCCGGCAACACCGCCAAGAGGGGGAGTCCTGGCGGCTACCCGCAGAACCAGCGAGAGTCCCGCCCACCCCCCCCTATGCAGATGGACAGCGGCTGGACACTGGGAGGCTACTCATTGGCTTCTGGAGCTTTAATTTTAATCATCCGCTGCTTTCAGGCAGCAATATCCGTCCGCTGTTATCAGGCAGCAACCAACTGTTTCTGCACAGTTTTTTAATCTTTCTTCTCGAAAAAACCCTCAGCTCCAGGGTCATGAGTCGCTTCCCACGGTCCCCCAGAACTGCAGCCAGTCATCCAGCTCCAGCACTGCTGCAGTCAGCCAGCCCCCCAGCTCACGCTCCAGCTCCGGAAATGGAGCTCGCTTATGGGCGCTGCCTGTCTGCGTCACCCTCTGGAGGGTGTCGCCCAGCATCAGCTCCTATGGCCTTCGAGCTGCGGACTCCACCTCGGCCCTTCGACCCTAGGGCTCCGCGTTGGCTCACTCCTCCTTTGTCTTCGTCGTGGGCCGTCCGCCCACCAGCTCCGCCAGGCTCCCTCGTCCCTCCGGCTCCACCTTGGTCAGTCGTCGCCCTTCCTACGCCTCTGGACTCCACTCTTCCGGCTGCACCTCATCGCACCGTCCTACCGGCAGCGTTGAGCTCCTCCATCCCTCCAGCTACGCCTTGGTCCTCTGTCGCTCTGGCTACGCCGCGGGCTTCCGGAACCCCGCCGTCGCCTTGCTCTGGTGAGCTTCCTGTCTCCCCCTTGGACTCCTCCCTTGTACCCTCCCCTTCTACCATCCTCCTTTTTGTTGTTTCCTGTTGAAGGCGCGGGGACCGCGCCTTCAAAAGGGGGTGGTACTGTCAGTGTTCGTCCACGTCATCTTTTGTTATTGTCATGTGATTCCTTTTTGTCCTTCTCCCGCCACCGTCATTGTTCATCTGTTCCACCTGTGTTCATCCCGTCTGTGTCATCAGTGTAATCAATCCTTTATCTATTTATACCCTTTCGTCTGTCTCCTTCGTTGTCCGGTATACTGAGTCGTGTGGCTGTGTCGTCCTGTCTTCCCGCATCCAGTATCTGTTCCCAGTAAGTGTTCAATAAATCCGTTTGTTAATGTATCTCGTTCTCCGTCTCGTTATGTCATCTTCCGCCAGCCAGGCGTTACACGACGATTAATAAAAAAATAAAAAAGCAATGAGAGCAGTATGAAAATATTTCTCTGCAAAAAAAATTAATTAAAAAAATAGACTTTGCACACCAAGGCAGCATTTATCTGATGAAAATACAGTAAGAACAGTAATACTGTAAAATAATTTCAAAAAAAAAAAAATATATATATATATATATATATATATTAAGAAATGTACTAATATTAAAAATACATTGCGAGGATGAAAATATTCTTTGCAAAGAAAAGTCTTTGCACACCGAGGCAGCGTTTATCTGATTAAAATACAGTAAAAACAGTAATACTGTGAAATAATTAAAATAAAAAATATATTGTAAATGTACTAATATTAAAAATGCAATGCAAGCAATATGAAAATATTATTTGCAAAGAAAAATAGACTTTGCACACCAATGCAGCATTTATCTGATTAAAATACAGTAAAAACAGTAATACTGTAAAATAATAATTAGAATAAAAAATATTGAAAATGTACTAATATTGAAAATGCAATGCGAGCATTATTAAAATATTCTCTGCAAAGAAAAGTCTTTGCACAGAAAGGCAGCATTTATCTGATTAAAAGCTCCAGCTGCAACCCATCACTGGGAAACATCCATACACACTCATTCACATACATACACTAAGGCTAATTTAGCTTACTCAGTTCACCTATACCGCATGTCTTTGGACTAAATATATAAAAAATGTACTAAAATTAAAAAAGCAATGCGAGCATGAAAATATATGTAAAGAAAAAAATAGACTTTAAACCGACAGTTGTACAATTCATGTACAGTTTGTCTTTCCAAGGAAATGTATTTTCATTTATTTGCTGAGGGAACTATCAGGACTTCAACCATGAGTTATTAAATCTACAGTTTAATACTGCAAATGAATAACCCTGATGTGATATCACGTGTGCCTGCTAATATAACTGTAGGCTGTTATAAGTGGCAGCAAGGATCCATCTATTTCTGTTGTTTTACATTCACAGTTAGATCCCAGATTGGAGACTGGGGCAAACTTGTGTAGAAATGATATCGCTCCCTATTAATCCTCCACGGGGTCTCCTTTCTCTTCTCATTTCTCTCCAGCGGGCTGTAGAAAACACATATTTTCTACAGTCACATAAATCAATGATATCTTGAATGGTTTGGGGGATAAATAGTAATCAAAAGCCCCCATGATGCTCATAATCCGTCTTGTCATGTATACGCAATGCTTAAATGCTGCAATTTGAGCTGCAAATACAGCAAGATCATATTGCAGTATAATCAAATGTCAGAATGTTAGAGGGGGCGGCACGGTGGCTCAGTGGTTAGCACTGTCACCTCACCCCAAAAAGGTCACTGGTTCGAGTCCTGGCTGGGCCAGTTGGCATTTCTGTGTGGAGTTTGCATGTTCTCCCCATTTTGGCATGGGTTTCCTTTGGGTGCTCTGGTTTCCCCCACAATCCAAAGACATGCGCTATAGATAAATTGGGTAAACAAAATTGGCCATAGTGTATGAGTGTGTGTGTGAATGTGAGAGTGTATGGGTGTTTCCCAGTATTGGTTTGCTGCTGAAAGCGCATCCACTGCGGAAAACATATGCTGGAATAGTTGGTGGTTTATTCCGCTGTGGCGACCCCTGATAAATAAGGGACTAAGCCGAAGAAAAATGAATGAATGGATGAATGAATGCTTAAGAAGGATTCTTGTGGGGAACTAAATGGCATATTTCACCCCAAAATTTAATATAAAAAACAATAAAAAGAAGACAGTTATAATTTTGCATACAGTACTATCTAAAATTACGGCGGTTCATTCCGCTGTGGCGACCCCAGATTAATAAAGGGACTAAGCCGAAATGAAAATGAATGAATGAATGACTATCAAAAATTACATTTATTATGTTTTCATCACTTATGCGCAACAACGCTGCATTTATATGATTAAAATACAGTAAAAACAGTAATATTGTGAAATATAATTGGATTTAAAAAAATGCTGGAATAACAGCACTCGTATCGCCTCTTCACCCTTCACCCTTGTGTATTACTCCGCCCACATACAGCAACAAGCTGAGGACACTCTAGAGTTTGACAAATATTGCTGCTGTTGGGCAACATAATGTACTTTTGAGGCTTTTTTAGTCGAGAATGTAGTTGTTTAGATTGCAACTATGCAGTTTATTTATAAGGATAGTGCCTATTTTTAAATATTTATAATTTCTGAGAGGCAGCGTGTCGGCCATTAGCCTGTCATACTGAGCAAAGATGGTTGACGTTGTCCATCCACAAGATGGTGACAGAGACTGCATCCCCTTAGAGGAGGAAAAATACAGTGTAATTTTAAACTACAGCTGATCAAATCATTGTTAAACTGATAAGTGATATTCTAAGTCGATCTCTCTCTTTTGTATGTTGTAGTGCTATATTCATATAATTGTAGTTTATTGAGTGTGAGATGGGACTCTCATATCAGTAATGTCTGCTATGTCAGCAGAAAGAAAGAAGAAATGCCTGCATGTGTTTAGCGTTTTTTCCTTATCGCAAACACAACAGCAATCTGGTAGTGATTGCGCTGCTTTTATCGGGGTTAATTATTGTGATATACCGATTGCAACAGAGAAATACTGCAGACTGTAATAGACTGTAATACTGTGAGGTGATATCTCTGTAGATTGATGGCATGTCATGCAGTTCAGCCTTATAATCCTAAAATGTCAGCAAAATTTGCCTACACTTTAGATATTACGCTAGAGAATCATTCAAACACTAAGTCTAAAGTGATGTTGGTGAATTAGTAACGACTTCTGCTGTTCTGACGTCAGCTGCAGATGTGACTGAATGGCGGAAGAAAGTAGTTCCTAATACAGAAGGGTTTTTAAACTCTCCGTGTTTGGTGTTCTTTTTTATACACACGATTATGCCGTCGAACTGTTGTATAAACGCAATATCACACTCATAGCAGTGCGATGTGTCTGTATATCAGCACTGGTGGGACGCTAAGGCACTCAGCCGCCTCCCACCAGTGCCGATATACATCCATATTGCACTGCTACTCGTGTGATATTGCTCATATATTGAGTCAAATACACATTCATTTTTGTGTTGACATCGTCAAACATTTAGAGTATTAGTAACTTAAACAGTTTAAGTTATCAGTTATCAAATCAGTATGAGATCAGTTAATAGAACGAATAAAGTCCAAACAACTATACGTAGCTACTCAAATGGTTTGGTATTGCTTCTAGCATTAGAGTCAAGTTAACACAAAAAATATAACTAATTAATTCATAACTCATTTGGTTTGAGTTCTGCTTATTATAATCAGTTTTTGAGTTACCATAGATCTTTTTCATTAAGTCAAAGTAACTTTTTAAAAAATGATAAGTTAAACCTACTTATTTCATTTAGTGATTATTCACTGTTAGGTTTTATAGTGTATATATTATAATATAATTTTAGAATAGATGTTATTTTTTATGTTACTACATTTAAAAGCCCCATAATGTGGAACATGTTAACAGAATGTGTAAAACTGCATGTGAAAGCTACTCATACCATATTATATTGTGTTTGACTTATCTGTGTCATTTAATCAGAATATTTGCTTTTGATTGTGTGTGCGTGAATGTGCCATATGTGCCTGTGTGCTTTTGCGTGTGTGTGTGTGCATGTTTTCTCCCAGTGCCAGGTGTTTCTCCAGCACATCACCTGAGCTGCCACTTCATCTCTGCAGAATGTCAAAAACAAAAAGCACACCGAGAAATCTGAGAGCTCAGAAGGAATCAGAGAGACCAAGTACTGTCTCATATGGGTTTGATTTCCACAAGTACATTTATTCAAAGACTTTTCTCAGTTGTCTTTTTGTAGAATGCAGGTTTATCTTGGTATCAAACAGAAGTTAAAAGTCAGGAAACTTTTCGTCCCTGAGAAAGTGTATTTGCCAGAAAACACCTTGAGTTGCTGAGTTGTAGAAAAGTTACCGTGTTACACAGAATCCAAGGACCACATTTATTTCCCACTCACATTGTAGAGGTCATATAATGAGAAATGCATTTCCCTTGATCTTTTGAGATAGGATTGTCACGCACCGACTGGAGAAGGAAGACAAGGTAAAAAAGTTAACAAGGTAAGTTTGATAAAAGCTGCAGCAGAAAACTGAAGAACTGGAGAGAAATATCAGTGAATATTGTTTACTGATGAGATATACAGTTGAAGTCAAAATGATTCTCCCTCCTGTGGATTTTTTTTCTTTTTCAAATATTTTCCAAATGATGTTTAACAGAGCAAGACATTTTTCACAGTATTTCCTATAATATTTTTCTTCTGGAGAACGTCTTATTTGTTTTATTTCGGCTAGAATAAAAGCAGTTTTAAATTTTTTTAAAACAATTTTAAAGTCAATATTTTTATCCCCCTTAAGCAATATATATTTTTTGATTGTCTGCATAACAAACCATCGTTATACAATGACTTGCCTAATTACCCTAACTTGCCTAGTTAACCTAGAAGCTGAATACTAGTATCTTGAAAAATATCTAGTAAAATATTATGTGCTGTCATCATGGCAAAGATAAAAGAAATGAGTTATTAAAACTATTATGTTTAGAAATGTGTTGAAAAAATCTTTCCGTTAAACAGAAATTGGGGGAAAACTTTTTGAGGGGGGCTAATCATTGGACAGATCAGGGGTGAATCAAAGTGAATCTCTATTCAGTATATTACTGCTGCCACCAACTGAAATAAATGTTAAAAATGTAATTGTGACTTTGTGAATCTTCTTTTTTTTGCTTGAAATTGGGAGTTTATATCTGCAATTCTGTCTTTTTTTCAGAATTGTGTGATACAACATTGCATTGACTGATTAAGACACACTGTAAAAGAAAATGGGTTCCACACAATCAATTTGTGTTAGGGCAACATGAAGGAACACTTCCCAGAAGACATTATAATCTGAATGGCATCTACAACTATGTTAGTCTGTTTTTCATTATTCCGAGGTCTTCATAATCCTGGACCAGGCCATATCCTGAGCAGATGCTGTAGTGGTCCTGGAGGAGTGGAGAGCATGAGACTGATTCCTGAAGGATCCCAGTGACAGACGAGTCTCTGCATTGATGCCGTGGGCCAGTCTGAACACCCACCGGTGACCCACTCACACCTGCAGCTTCTCCACGATGGACGTCCAGCATTATCCAGCCTCCAGCGCCTAGACTGCAGCTCTGCACAAGAAGTTTGGCCAGAGGAGAAATGGTCGTGCCCAACTGAGCCTGGTTTCTCTCAAGGTTTTTTTCCCTTCACTCTCGTCAATTGGTGATGTTTTGTTCCTCGCGTCTGTCGCCACTGGCTTACTTGGTTTTGGGACTTTTGGGACTTGTGGAGCTGCGCATTGATGGATTTGCTCTTCAGTGTTTGGACTTTCAGCAGTGAAAATTAAACCACACTGAAATGAACTAAACTGAACTTCAACTCTGAAAACTGGACTGACACCGTTTCAATTTACTAGAACTTTTAATGATAAGCTGCTTTGACACAATCAACATTGCAAAAGCACTATAGAAATAAAGATGATTTAAATTGAAGGAATTAAGTTATTAGCTTTTACACATTTTTAAGTGGATTAAACATAAAAAAAACTCAAGAATTGTGTTTCAGCTCATTTTAAATAAGTAGTTTGAACAAATAAAATTGTTTTTGAGTGCAGAATTGTAAGATATATATATTTTTTTGAGAGAACAATTAAATTATAAGACAAATAGTCAGAACTGTTAGGTACAAAACCCAGACTTCTGACTTTTTTCCTTCAGACTTTTGAAATAAAAGCTTACAGTTCTGATAGAAGAGGAATTGTTTTTAAGTTTTTAATCAAGAAATTCTTACTTTATAACACGCCATTCTGTCTTTATATCTCACAATTTTGAGAGAAAAAAAATCTAAATTGTGAAAGTTATGACTTTATAACATGCAATTGCAAATTCTAAGAAAATATAAGAAATGCAGATAAAGGTCACAATTATCTGTTTTATTTTTTAGTTTAGTGGTGGAAAAAAAACGCCCATACTCTGAACGTGTAAAACACATGCACATGATATTACTGTATATTATTGTTTTCAGGTTCCCACAGCACTTTTATTATGTAAATGTATACCCGAGTTCATAAATACTTTCTCATTTTAGCTAAAAACAACTCAACTCACAAGAAAGAAAAAAGAATTGAAGAACATACTGTACAGCAAAAGAAACATTGAGATATTATACCAATATCCAGGTTGTTTATGTATTCCTCACTCACTTAGTTTATTCATTTAAAGCTCCTGAGCACAAAAAAAGCAATCAAAAAATAATAATTTGAAATGAAATCGTTCAAAAGGAAATAAGTAAAAAGCTGGCTGACTAGGTGCGAGGAATAAAAATGAGCTTCGCGCAGGTCTCTGCAATGCTGATGTCTTGTGTGGCCCAGAACAAATCTGACAAAAGCTTAACATTTACAGTACTGTGCAAAGGTTTTAGGTTAACATTAAACCTGTTGTTTAACTGATGGTATAACGTGACCCTTTGCCACAAAACCAGTCATAAGTGTACTTCTTTTTTTATTTATTTTTTTATTTAGATTTATACAGGGTGAGTAAGTTATCTTTCAATTAATGTATGGTTTGTTAGGATAGTAGTTAGGATAGGTAAGAGATTGAATTATTAACATCTGGAGGTGTGAGACGCGGAGCACAGACGCTCTTGACTATTCTGGAGGTAATTAATAATATAATAACACTAATAGGGCCTCATGGTGGTGCAGTGGATAGCACGTTCGCCTCACAGCAAGAAGGTCGCTGGTTCGAGCCTCGGCTGGGTCAGTTGGCGTTTCTGTGTGGAGTTTGCATGTTCTCCCCGTGTTGGCGTGGGTTTCCTCCGCATGCTCCGGTTTCCCCCACAATTCCAAAGACATGCGGTATAGGTGAATTGGGTAAGCTAAATTGTCCGTAGTCTATGAGTGTGAATGAGTGTGTATGGATGTTTCCTAGAGATGGGTTGCAGAAGGGCATCCGCTGCGTAAAACATATGCTGGATAAGTTGGTGGTTCATTCCGCTGTGGCGACCCCAGATTAATAAAGGGACTAAGCCGAAATGAAAATGAATGAATGAATAACACTAATACTGTCACGTTTGGGGATCAAAGCGAGAAACAGAGACATGGATCCAAGTGCAGGTAAAATAAGATTATATTTAAGGCAAACAGGGGCAAACAGAAGTGGCTGGTACAAAAAGGGCAATCCAAAAAACGTGGTCAATAAACTGGCATAAGGTCGAAATAGGCAGCAAACAGGATCAAACAATAAACAAGGCTAAGGTCAAAAAACAAACAGGCAAACCACAGAATTGCAAACAATTCTGTGGTTCTCAACTCCATCCTAAACTGGTGTATGTGTGGTGTATAAATAGTCTGAATGATCAGTAATCACAAGTCTCAGTTGTGTGTCTCATCAGCCGTGATCAGCAACTGGTGTGTGTGTGACATGGCCTGATAGGATTTGTAGCTCCTAAACAAGACATGTAGTTCACCAACGATCTGTCAGGAGTGGATCGCTGGTGATCGTGACAAATACTGAAATGGTTAAGGCATTTTAGAATAACCAAAACAACATTTTAGATGTTTTACAATGTGGTCAGCCACTTGGTTTGTCCATTCACACATTTTTATCATCACATGATCTTTTATAACAAAATCACGACTCTTTTAATGCTCATACGGGAATTTGTTCAGTAAAAGTGCATTTTTCAAAATTGATGCACATCTTGGCATTTCCATCAACCATTTTTTTATGTGCATTTTGGATATGTGAATATCCAAAATGGGCCTCACGGTGTTGATAGCATGTTCGCCTCACAGCAAGAAGGTCGCTGGTTCGAGCCTCGGCTGGGTCAGTTGGCGTTTCTGTGTGGAGTTTGCATGTTTCCTCCGGTTGCTCCGGTTTCCCCCACAAGTCCAAAGACATGTGCTATAGGTGAATTGGGTAAGCTAAATTGTCCATAGTATGAGTGTGAATGTATGGATGTTTCCCAGAGATGGGTTGCAGCTGGAAGGGCATCCGCTGCGTAAAACCTTTGCTGGATAAGTTGGTGGTTCATTCCGCTGTGGCGACCCCAGATTAATAAAGGGACTAAGCTGAAATGAAAATGAATGAATGAATGAATGAATATCCAAAATAGGTGGATGGAAACTTAGCTAATATTGGAGAGAGGCTGTTTGTCCTGGTTTGAGCTGCATTTATACCAGTGTTGTTAGCAATAGTGTCTAAATTAAAGGTGATTGTGAATGTTAAAAAGTACAGACAGGTTTTAATCCACTGTGCTATTCCTTCTGGAAAGAACTTAGCAATAGTTTTCATTTTCAGCACGATAATAATTCACTAATTGCAGTGAAATCCTATTTGGAGAAAGAAAACTGCAGATGAAACACAGACAGTCATGAAATGGCCTCTACAGGGTCCCGACCTATATATTATTGAGGCTGTATAGGATCACCTGGACAGAATAAGAAAGATAAAGAAGAACTCTGGAAAGTGCTAAAAGACCCTGATGTTATTTCAGAATATGTCAGGACAATTAAAATAAAACAGTTGCCAAGGGAAGCCACATTAAGCAGAGACTTTTGCTTGAAAACGAAATGTTGTGCTGCTGTTTTTTTGTACATATTTTCTATATTTTCTGTTTGTTTTTGATTATATATTGTGCAAAAGTCTTAAATTATCTGTGAAATCTGATATTAGGAGGCTTTCGTCTACAAACCAAGCTGCATGCATTGCAAACAAACTGGAAGCAGATACTGGAAAATGTAATTTTCTGAGAAAGAAATTCTCATTCAGATCCGCTTCAAGACACAACAAAGGCCAGGTCACAGTGACACATATTGAAGCACTAATAGTAAATAAGAAGAACTAGACAATTTAGCATCCTACCAGAGTTATAGTAATGTTCAAGAGGAGAACTGTTCCCTCCTCTTCAGAACGGCGGCAGTAAACAACAAAACACAAGGTCAGGTGTAGAGAAGGGGGAATACTTCACATCCATTTGGTGCACAAGCTGTTGGGAAGGAAAAAAGCGAAACAACAGAATCCAAGCTCTCGAGAGAAACGCCTGGCAGAGGAAGAAACGGAGACAAAACGAGACCTGTAATGGATGGATTAGAGAAGCAGGCATAAACAGGAAAGGGAAACAGACAAAAGCTCAAAGGTAATAAAGAAAGGTGGAGCGACACATCAAAGGGCATGATTGCAAAGAGTTCCCGGCGCAAACAAACACATGTCAGGAGACACAGGATTATCATTTACATGCTTGAAAAGAGATGTACTAAATGCTGAGCATTACGAAAGTACAATTTCTACTTGTCAAAGTCATATCCAGGCCATATTTTACCGTAAAATCAACAGAAATAAAAATGTATTTATATTTTATTTATATAAGGTTTTTGTACTGTGACATTATTTTCATGACTGTTAAAATGTAATGCAATATATAATGCAATATTTTAATGCATAAATTAATTATCTGTATTTCTTAAAATGTTAAATATTTCAGTAAGAGGGAAATATTAGACCTTTCATTTTATTCATTCATTCATTTTCATTTCGGCTTAGTCCCTTTATTAATTAGGGGTCGCCACAGCGGAATGAACCGCCAACTTATCCAGCATTTGTTTTACACAGCGGATGCCCTTCCAGCTGCAACCCATCACTGGGAAACATCCATACACACTCATACACTGCAGACAATTTAGCTTACCCAATTCACCTATATCACATGTCTTTGGACTTGTGGGGGTAAACCCATGCCAACACGGGGAGAACATGCAAACTCACCACAGAAATGCCAACTGACCCAGCCGAGGCTCAAACCAGCGACCTTCTTGCTGTGAGGCGATTGTGCTTCCCACTGCGCCACTGTGAGGGCCACCTTTCATTTTATATTAGTAATAATAATAATAATAATAATATATTTCCTACAAATTATTAATATATATTTCTGTTACCATGATTGTAATCAACAGTAATTTTTATTCATCTGGGGTCGCCACAGCAGAATGAGCCGCCAACTTATTCAGCATATGTTTTACACAGCAGATGCCCTTCCAGCTGCAACCCAGTACTGGGAAACATCCATACACACTCATTTACACACATACACTACGGACAATTTAGTTTATTTAATTCACCTAGGCTATAGCATGTCTTTGGACTGTGGGGGAAATCGGAACATGGAGAGAACATGCAAACTCCACACAGAAATGCCAACTGGTCCAGCCAGGACTCGAACCAGCGACCTTATTGCTGTAAGGTGACAGTGATAACCACTGAGCCCCAGTGTCGCCATAAAAAGAAAGAATTAACTAAAAAAAAAAAAAACACGATTGAAAGTGTAGTTGCATATTTGGGTAAAATGTGGCCTGCATATGACCTTGACAAGTACAAACTGTACTTTCATAAGGCACAGCGTTTGCATCGTCTTTTTCAGTTGACCTGATATTAAACCCTCGTATGAATAGGTTGTTTGCAATCACGTGGTTCTGGTGACGCGCGAAATTCAGATAGTGGGCAGGTAGTAAAAAAGTGAATGGTTGTAGTGTGAAAGTAGCTATGCGATTTCGGACGCAGCCATAGAGGAATTCAGAAGAGTGCCCTGGACACATACATCGGAGTAGATTGATAAATATGGTGTTTTTTTTACAGAAAACCCGACCAATTTTACGATGCATATGTTAAAGAATATGTTAAAATGCATGTTCATTGCATTTTAAGGTTTTATTTGTGTCATTTACGATCTGTTTGGTCCGTGTCCTTTCTGAAAGCTTCATTTTATTCCACTAGGTGGCAGTAAAGTATGTTTTTCATTTTTTGAACAAAATAAAAAGTTTGTCTTATAAAAACAACAAGGTCATATTATTATTGTCATTAGGTAGATAGCTATTTATATGTTAATTTAAATTTTACAACCCCCGCCCCCCACCATCCAAAAAAAAATAAAAATTTGTGCCAGTTTGGCTGAAATAAAAGCAGTTTTTGGACCACTGGGTCAACATTATTAGCCCCCCTTTTTTCCTTTTCCCGATTGGCTACAGAACAAACCACTGTTGTCCAATGGCTTGCTTAATTAACCTAGTTTAAATTGAACTTTAAGCTGAATACTAGTACCTTACAAAACAAGTAAAAAAAACAACATATCAATCACAACACTGTCAATCAAAAAAAAGAAAGTTGTTAGAATCTACTTATTAAAACTATTATGTTGTAAAAAACAAAACAAAACATGTCTTTCTCTCTGTTAAGCCACCCTCTGGAAATATTTTGAAAAGAGTGACAATTTTCACAGGAGGGCCAGGACAAATGAAAAACACAAGTCAAGTGTTTAGAAAGAGTATATTTTATTTAGTTTGACCTGCAAAACCATCTGAAAACACTGATCTGAAAGATAAATAACTTTTCTCAATAACCCTGCTAAAAAAACAAAAGGAAACATCACAACATTCCAACAAACAGGCATACAGTTACTATGTTTTCTATTTTAACTATAAGTTTAAAACTATAGTTTAAAATAGAAGATGAGTGGGCCACGCTGCTCCCACCCACCATAACCCTGGCAACAGGTCCCACTACCGGCCTCCCGTGTTTCCCCAAGGGTCCCGTGTAGGACCCTGTCAAAACGTGCATGGGCCGCCTCACCTCAGGGAGTGCATGAGCTAACCAGGCGCCAGTCCGTGCCAGATACCTGGAATGTTGCTCGGTGACAAATTTCGAGCAACATACACGTAATATTCTTTGCGGTATTGCATTTACGTACGCAAACGGGAAAAACTACAGCACAGATGGCCCGAGTGAAGCTTCAGAAGTGGACTTTGAGAAATTGGCGTGGCTCCACTCGTACAGTAGGTATTGAACTCACCTTGGTCAAGTACAAACAGCATCAGGGAGAAAACTGAGAGAGAACTGTTGAGCTTTATGAGAATGAGGATGGAATGTTTAGAATACCACGTCACTGGCTGAGAATGACGTGAATCTCGTTATAAGTGCTGAAGAGTTTTAGATTGAC
>CAIGQW010053352.1:4111919-4125504 GCA_903798125.1 Danio choprae
GATGTTGTTTATATTACATTAGAATGACCTTTTTTGAAGTTTGCTTTCTGTTAGTGGTTGGGTTGGACAATTAATTGTTTATGCTCTTTTTATTTTATATGATTTTTTCTTTTGGTGGTAAAAATGTTAATAAAGGACACTTATGTTTGATCAGACAATTTGTTAAACAATGCTGTATAATTGTGAATGTTTTAATTAGAACTACACTCTGTTTTGATTTGCTGCAGGTACTGTATAAGTGGTGTCAGCTAAAAAGCTTGTGTTTGACAACTGGGTAATTAGATTTCATGGAGTTATAACAATGCATTGTTAGTATTATTTATTTTATCATTATGCTGTTGCAGTCTCGCTTTAGGAATCTCAATTAGTTCCAATGATAGTTTTGTATAAAGACATTGTTGTCCTGTGTTAAATGTTTCTGGGCTATATCAGCGGTGGATTTGAGGTTTATCTCTGTAATGGCAGGTTGATTTAAGTAGGGTTCCGTGTCCTCCTTGATTGGTCAATTTCTCCAGTACTGACCCTTTCCCTCTTGCCAAACCCACTTCACTGGTTTTTAATTATAGGTATACGACAGGGGACATTGTGACATTGTGAAAAGCAGCAATCAGCACCTCATCACATTCAGCAAAATGAGGAAATTATCATTTGCAGTCAAACGGTCTTCAATGAACTTTACCTGATTTGAATGTAGATAACATTTGTGAAGGAGATGGAGATTAATATTTGATAGCACTGTAGTTAAATTACGAAGTCTTCTTTAGCCTTACTAGCTTTAGCACTTGCATAATTTTGCGTATGTTAAAGCATTAAAAATGAGCGTCCGGCCATAGCTGCATTTTAGTTTGTTACCTTCATTATATTTTGAACCTGCAAACAATATGCAATATTGCATATCAAGTCTTTGGACACCATGCAACAGTTTTGTATGAGGAACAGGCTGAAACCTAACTGATTTTAGATCAAATTCTTCTCTCCAGCAGGTTGTTAGCACCTTATCAGAATCAGAGAAGCAGATCAGTCTGGCTTAGGAACCAGATCAAACTGTTCATTGAAAAGAACCAGATCAGCTGATTGGAGGTTGACGGCTCATTGGAGGGGAGAATTATCTGTAGATAGCAACTTTTTGTCAGATTAAGGCAGTGTTTCCCAACCCTGTTCCTGGAGGCACACCAACAGTACATATTTTGGATGTCTCCTTTATCTGACCCGTTAACTTGGTTTTGGAGTCTCTTCTTATGTTCTGATGAGTTGATTCAGGTGTGTTTGATTAGCCAGAGGTTGAAAATGTGTACTGTTGGTGTGCCTTCAGTTTGGAAACACGGGATAAAGGATTAGGTTTACCTCAGACCAATTCAGTTGACAGAATTTTGGTCATAAAACTAAACATTAATGTCATCTGTCCAATAAATATTTTATTTGGGACATATACACATTGTGACTATGTATGACATTTTAAAAGCATGTTATAAAAGTAAATGTGCTCATGACTATACAGACAAAGCAGAATAATATATCAGTCCGCAACATCAGGCAGCATAACAACCTGTTTTTAACTTCTAAAAATGAATGGAAGTGAATTCGAGACCGAATATCTTGAACCAAAAAGATTCAAATTGCTGCGCCCGCTCGTACGCGAGGAATACGGTCAATATAATAAATAAGCTTGAAGAGGTAAGAAAATATGTACTTGATCATATTTGATTATTTTGTATTTTATTTTTCATCATATATATATATATATATATAAGTAAAGAAAATATGACTTTTGATGAACAATAAATTCCACTGTATGTCACATTTCACAGTTTTATCTGGACGGACCTTATTATAAACATTTCTCACCTTATTATTATAAACATTTCTCTTCTCACAGATTTAACATTTATCCCAAGTAAGTAACAGCAAACAAAAACATAAATATGAATATGTACATATATGTAAACACTTTAAGGAAAATCTAAATTTTTACTTTGAAAAATGCAAACTATAAACAATTACAATTCTTGTATAAATGGTGAAATTAAGTGATCATTTCTTGTTGAAAATATAAAGTACTTTTGTGTTCTTATACAATGCTTTTGTGTTGTCGTCTTTTTTATCTTCTTAGTATTAGTAATATTTAGGCATGGAGGAGTTTGAAATTTCTCGCATCACATATTGCATGGTGAAACATAAGAGCGTGCTGGTTTGGAAACAAGGAAAATGACAAATATTGCAATATTTTGAACCGTTCCTTTAAGCCATTTACATGTTTTCATCCATGTATGTCTGTGAGGGCATGAATAGATTTGAGTGTGTGAACCTGGAGAATCTATCAAGTTCAACTGGCTGCAAAATGTCCCTGGAGCATTGAACAATTTCATCTCTCATACCCTAAATTACATTTATACTCTCCAAGCTCCCAGAAGCCTCACCTGGACACGGTGAAATAAGCCAGCACCACCATCTGGATTCCACACGAGGTGATGATGATGATTTATGATATTCTCAATTTATAGTAAACCAGATTCAAGCATCAACAATGAGTGCTGCATTCATTTATATGATTAGTTACTAAGGTGTTGAACGTTTTGTAGTGCAATGCTACAATGTCCTGGAAGGTTGCTGTGACAATTGTTGGGTGGTTGTCAGGGCATTATAATAAGATGTAGTGCTGTACAATGCTATAGTGTTCATATCAGTCATTTACCTAAAAGAGTCAACTTTCTACCGTAGGACTTGGCGCTATAGCCTCAATACTGTTTTATATCAATTGATAATTATCATAATAAATGTAACATTTAAATCTTTGTCATGTTTACAGGTAGGGCTGGGCGATATGGTAAAAAAAATTATTACGATAATTTTTTTCATATCAGTTGATGTTGATAATTATCACAATAAATGTCAAATCTTTCTATATCAATTTCAAAGGATTTTCAGCATACCAAACCATTTGTGCAGCTGATTTAACACATTTTGTGAAATGTTTTAGCTCTCTGACAATATAAATAAATGAACAAAAGAACAATCTTAATCCATTTTCAGCATTTGCTGTTCAAGTTTTCAGCAATCAAAGACATTACCCTATAAGTTATTGTATATTACTGTTCAACAGGTTTGGAACAGGAAAAGGTGAGTTAATGGTGACAGAATAGGTGAGTTAATGGTGACAGAATTTTCAGTTTTGGGTGAACTGTCCTTTTAATGGTGAGTATGATGAATTTAGGGTGAAATATATCTTTTAATATATTTTATTTAGGGATGCTAGCAATTACTTGACGATATATTGATTGTCAATAACCCTTTAATCGATAGACCTTATCGATGACTGATTAAGCATGGACATTTAAAGGTTAAGTTATGCTTTGCGCTGTGAGATGCGTCCACGCATTACATAATCAAGTGTGTGCAGTTTACCTTACCTTATGAAGTCACTCTCTTGACATTGCATATTGCGCGATGCATGCAACCCTGTTATGCGCAGATCTCGGTTATATCCGCGGGTGTTTTAACCAATTTTATCTGACAGACTGGCACGAAGAGGCCTATCCAGACTCTTATTTTAAAACATTTTAAAACATAAGCATGACAACAAAAGATCCTATCAATGTCATACCAAATGCCCTTAAATAAGGTAGATTGCAGTTTACAGAAAGCATCAAGTGTTCATTGAGATTGTTGTCTGTCATATCTGTCTTTTTATTTTTTTTCTCGTAAGGCATGGCTTTTGAAAATGATGACATGAGACTCTGCTGTGTAGTTGCACAGGTTTACCAACACTTGTTTGGGTCTGTAATTTCTTAGTATCTTCATAAGGGTGGCATTGTTTTAAGTGATGGAACAGGTCTGTGGTGTTGCCTGTTTTTGATGGCAGGAGTCATCTGCAGAGGTTGCAGTGCACGTTACTCTGTTTTGTGTTGGATTGCAAGTAGCTTCAGACTACTGAAGTTTAGTGACATTTCTTGTCAACAATGTCTGACTGTGACCTTTTTTTTTCTTCTTACTTCTCCAAGTGCAACTGACACTGTAAGGCTGTAAACTTGTACTACGTGCGGCATCTGTATGTGCAGGCTGCAAAATGCCTGTGCAGCGTTACACATAAATATTATCGAACACTTACCGAACTGTCATTATCGGTTTAACGAAAAATATATATTGCGATAATTTATCGTTATCGAATTATCGGCCAGCCCTATTTACAGGCAGATTTTTGCTCTTAAGTGAAAGTTGTGTTTCTAAAATGTAATGAGTAAACCTAAAATCTGAATATTATTTTTGTAATTAAATTAAAATCTTTGTATTTTTTTGTATCTTTGCTCCCATCTATCAGTTTAGCTATTTAAATGTCGTCCATTTTTTACAGTCTCATAAAATTGTAAAATTACGCTAATTTCATATTGTGCTAATATTTAATTTTCCAAACCTTTGTGCTTATGTTTCACCATGCAATGTTATGCAAGAAATTTCAAACTCCTTCATGTAGGTTAGGCATGTAGTTATTTGAAAGGGTGCGTTTGTAACCTATTAATGGTATCGGTTAAACGATAAAAAAAAATAATTTTATATATTTTTAAAGTTTGGCTGCATAAGGGGCCGGTCACAGCGAATGCGCTTTTTGCGTTGAGAGGGGCATCTTTTGAATGGTTTACTAATGGTCGTGAGTGCGTGCCCTGCGCGCCTTGTGTTTTTTGCTGTTGCTGTGTGCTCGCAGTTGAAATATGTAAACTCTGAGCGAAAAAATCGCGTTACTTCAGTCGTGTCTTTTTCATTCTTCAGTGAAATGAAAACAACATTTATGTTGGTTTCTGTTGAGGTGCCTGCAGTGTTTGTGTTGTCAAGACGACTACGGTTAACTTAGTGGTCACTGTTTCAAGTTATCCAGAGGTTATCCAGAGTTAGCTTGAGTTCCAGAGTTATCACAGTGTTATTAAATATTACAACTATAACAACATTGACAGCAATACTTGCGCACAATACGGGTCAGCTGATTCAGTCATTTCCTAGTGACATAAAGCACACCACGCTTTTTTTCGTCAACAAAAAAGGTGCGGTGCGCCTTGCGTTTCTGGAAGAGAAAGGCAAACCAACCTTTTTTCCATTTGAAAAATTACAGTTATTAGTTCTTATATAATATATATATTTTAAATGGCCTATATAGCCAAATCTACGAATCTTTTAATTAAATAATAATTTATGATTAATCTGACCAGTTAACGGTTAATATTCGGTTAACGAGTGGTGGTTGTCGGTTGGCAAAATTAACCGAAATGAGCACCCCATATATATATATATATAAAAAAGCAGTAGCAGTGCGATGTGGCAATGCATCGGCACTGGTGGGAGGCGTGTGTTGGCATTTATGTCTGGAATCTGGATTTCTGATATGAACCAAAAAACTTCATACTCTACATCTCAAAGTTTGCTATTAATTTAAATTTTTTATTTAATTTAGTTAATTTTTTTGTTTATTTTAATTTAGAAAAGAACTGAATTTCATTTGAAATGAAATTTAAATTAGTTGAGTTGGAAATTATTGGATTTGAATTGAGTTTAAATTAAACTGAGCTGAATTCTAATCAAAATAAATTCAAATTCTAATAAATGACACCTTGAAGTATAAATAAGCATGCAAAGCAAATATCTAAACAAAAAAAAAAATACAACAAAAATAAAAGAACATTGCAGATTATACCCCTGCCCATGCAATGCTCTTACCTTTTCCCTGTTTGCATACCTGAAACAAATCTAAATGTGCTGAGCCGCTGTTGGGATGTGATTCCCACAAATATTTATATACTGTACACATTCCATGTGGCACAATCAAGTTGATTCGTTCAGTTCTGCTTTGAAGCACAAATACTCAAAATTTGTCAAAAAAGTGTTACTGTTTTATCAAAGGAATAGTATGGTCATGATGATAATTATAGTTATCGCTCTATTCCCAGGCCCTAACTTGCAGTAGAAGGAAAAAAAAAATGTCCAGTGTCTCTCCTTTAACCCCCTCTAGAGAATAAAACTGATTTGTGCTCGGGCACATTTTCATAATGGGCATGAAATTGAAGAAGCTTCAGCATTCACTTGTGTGTACAGTGTTTTGTAGAGCTTGCAGGGTTGAACTTGTTTGGTGTTTTCAGGTCCAAACAGGCAAACATCTCTCCATGGTTTTCACTCTTTTTAGGAGCACACTCTTAGTTTCAGGATAAATGAATGAATGCACCTTACATCTGCCTTGATAATAAGCCCAACCGTATGGTGAAAAAAATCAGACTCTGGCCTTCATTAATTATTCATACAGGACTTCTCCAATTTTTTACCGTGACTCAATTAGTTTTTGAGAGCCTTCTGCTGGGCCGGGCAACAGGGCTCTGTAATTATGTTGAGCGGATCCATGATGTGACTTATTTGAGATATTGCAGGAGGGGAGACAGAATACGTCTGGATGATTACAGTTTCAAATATACACTCTTGGGGGACGGAGACTGCTATATTGCTACTAGGGACAGTTAGTCATCTCTATTCAAGGTTAAATGTGACGTGTGTTTCCAATACTGTCTTGGCGGTTAAAGTCAACATGAAGTTAGAAGTGAATATGTTCATACACCTTTTAAAATAAGGCTTGAAAAAAGGGGATTTTCACAGCTGTTCAATTGAAATGCCATTTTTGGGATTAGTGTTGTTTTTAGTGCATAAACATTACAATAATCCAAATAGTTTATGCAATGTAAAGGTTTCCTGAATGTTACAGTTTTTTCATGGAACATTTGTTGTGAATAGGGTAATTTAATTTCAGATGTCCCTACTAAATATTGATTGAGAGATCCATATACTGTACATGTATAAAGCTAAATTGCAAGGAAAAATGTTATTTATCCATAAAACTTTGTATATTCAAAAGGTAGATTTGTTGACTTATCTGTAGTCTTTATTGCATTATCTGGCAACCTTGACCATTCAAATTGTAAAAGTTGTTGTTGTTGTTGTTGTTGTTGTTGTTGTTGTTGTTGTTTTTATTATTAAGCAATATATTGTGAAGTATATTTTAATTATTCCAGTTCTGCTATGTCTCCAGGTCCTAATTGTCAAATTTGACCAATTTAAATATTAAATGTGGGTTCATTACAATTGATGTGTAATGTACAGTTGATACTTATTAATATCCCTATATTTTATTGGTTATTTTTTGAAAGTTGGTACAAATAATTGTATTTATTTTATTATTTTGCAAAACCACATCTGAAATCTTGCTTTGTCAAAATATAGTGCTAATATTTGGGAAATATGCCTTTCAGATATCTTGAATAGATTGATTGCAACCTCTGAATCACGTCTTGTCACGTCAGCAACATCATTGTTTTGTCAAAGTCCTAAAGGTCCCATAATGTCTCTTTTTTCCCCTCTCTCTTGTTCAATATTCAGTTTTCTTTAGTAAAAGCATTGCATTATGGAAATAAACACAGATTGTGTCATATTGAGCAAAAGGTAATAGACAAGAGGTCACGCAAATTATATTTAAAAATAAACATTTCACCTACACAATTATTTAGCTATGATAGACAAGCCTGCTGTAAAAGAGAAAAAAACAGTCATCATCCTGACGTTAAGAATGTAACCTTTCAGTGGTTTCCTACTACATTTCCCTGTACATCTGACCTCTGAACTTTTGTCACAGTTTCTTGAGTGCTCCCACATGGATAAAAAGCTAGTTAGAAAACAAACTCCACAGCGTGTCTTGGAAAGGCAGCAGAATCTGACTCCGTGTCTGACCTGCGGGGTCATAAGTGGACAGGTGCTGTAGGGAACTAGAAAGGTTTAATTACATCTGACGCCGCAGTGGCATTAGAGCACCTCTGGCCTCCATTACATCACTGCCTTTGTGTCACAATGAGAAACATGCGATGTGAGAACTAAGGAGGAATGCTTCAGCTGATCTCTAGACAGGTCATGCATTACTGTGTGTTTTGGTTGGCTTTAGGAATCAGCTGTTGGATGACGGGTATTATTCTCTAAGGAACACATTAGAGGTGTGAAACTACACTGGTCTCACTGTTCGGTTACGATTATCATGCCATCGATTCGGTTCAATTCGATATCTCGGTGCATCAAGGTGCATTGACGATGCTTTCCATACACAATTTTATATTTTACTTCACATGGAATGAATCAATAATAGTAATGCTCACATTTGACATTAAACGTTTGTGCAACAGACATGCTTGGTAAAAAGGTTGTTTAGTTACTTTTATGAAGTGATCACATTTGTTTTATTTAAGCTGTTATTTTGAGTGTTCTGTTTCAGAGAATCTTGAATAAAATGTATCGCTTTGCAAAAAATAAAGAAATAAGCAGCGCAGCAGTTCTCAGTAGTCGTAAATGTTTCCTAGCAGTAGATCTGCTTATTATAACGTTTTCTTTTCTGAAGGACACTAAAGTCTGGAGTAATGATACTAAAAATTCAGCTTTCACAGTAGATGAAATTACAGTTTCAATTATATTTAAATTAGACAATGATTAATTGATTTTATTTATTTATTTTTTACTGTATCGTTGATACAAAATCTTGTGGTTTTGAGTCTTTATTAGAAAACATCAATCACCAAACCTTCTTTATTCGTACCATATTTTTATTATATATTATTATTTAAATTACAACAATGTATTTTCTAACACAGTAAACCATGTTTTTGTTTACATCATATAGTTCTACTTTTATTTAAAGATAATTCTATTTTTTTATTTAAATTGTTTATTGTAGATTAATATGTTTCCTGTACAAGAATATTATATCATTAACAATGCTAGTTTTTGAAAGCAGATTACAGCTTATTGAACATATATCTGTTAACTAATCATATATCTGATAACTAATCTGTTGCTGTTATTATTATTATTATTATTATTATTATTATTATTATTATTATTATTGTTATTATTTTTCCTGATTTGTTATTTTACAATAACTATTTGCCATCATGTCCTCAGTTTTTGCAGTGATCTGTAATTTTGAAGGTTTGACTGATTTAGGCTGGTTTACAAACCTGTTGCGATGATTTTATCAATTGCATTAATCGAATTGGTGTAATTAGCCAATCACAGGACAATAGAGGCACCGAGACGAGCTCAGCGGAGGCACACGTCTTGCTGTTTGTCAATTTTACACACAGTTTGAGCTTATATTAAGAAATGTTTTTTTGTTTTATTTTTGACCTTTTTTCCCCCTACTCCTCCTGATGGATTATTGCAGTTGTCTGAGTAGTTAACTACAGAAACATGCAGCCGAGGCATCTAGTTTTGTAATGATTTCTGCAACTTTATTTCAACAAGTCTGACTCGAGAACCAAGAGGTTTCTTAAATTGTAGTTTGGTTACCATCACAAATTCGTGTGTGTCTGTCTGTCTGTCTGTCTGTCTGTCTGTCTGTCTGTCTGTCTGTCTGTCTGTGCTTAGACTGTCAAACTTGACACTGTTTGTCAAGAGGATGAATATGTTTATACACATCTAGAGGTGAAAAGAAATTCTGTACATGCCTTCAGATTGTTTTCTCTATTTGCCGCCCTCAAAACTAAGACATTGACTCTTTTACACACTGTTATTTGTAGGATCTGGGGCATCCAAGCTGCACACGGCACTGATATGATGCACATAACAATAGAAAAGCTCACTGCTGGGCAGGGCTTCTCATTTGTGTGCACCACATCTTGTGCGTTTTGTCTTTAGGAGTGAGTCTGTGTTGGTGGAGATAAGTCTTATGTGCCATTTGTTTGGTCGAGTGTAAGACATTGAAACAAAAGCTTGTTTGCAAGGCATATGCAATATTTAGCTCATTTAGATGTAGCCTCAACATGTAATGGCAGTAAATTTCAGCATTAAGCATTTGTTGTGATGTTTACAGTGAATAATGAATAACCCACGGTTGTGTTTGTCCCGCGGAAAGCATTAAAGTCATATTTTGTGCCATGCAAATGGGTTGTTTTTTGAATAATACGTGCCTGCATTAACATGTCTTCACCTCTCCTGCCCAAAAAACATGTATTAGTCAAATTCTTTCTAGTACATGGCCTATTTTCTCTCCAAAATGTTTGCAGATATTAAAATTAATAGATTTTATTTATGGGTAAAAATTGGCAACCCAAATATGTCAAAGAGAATATTCAACACTTTGGAAAACAACATGACATCCTGAAAAGGGGAACTGCGAATACTTCACGATAAAATAACATGTCTATGGATGTAGCCAGAGGGGTAAATATATTTAAATGTAATGCACAACTGACACTTCATAGATTGGAACGTAGAGACCTTGGCTTTTTTTTATTTATTTATTTATTTATTTATTTATTTATTTATTTTTTTTTGAATATTTTTAACTGTAAATTTTTTTTAAATAGTTTTAGAATAATACTCAGGCTGTGATCTTAAAACATAAAAACGGAACATATTTCATTCTAATGTGTTTAAATTTTATCCACTGTACTTAAAGGTGGACTCAACGGAAATACTTTCATCAAAGTTGTCCTAAAATGAATGTGTTGTGCAATACCCATTCTTGTCTTTAGGACAACTTTTTAATTTTTTGGCTCCACTTCAGATGTTGATACTGTGTATTAATTTATTAATAAGAAATATTATTCTATAATTGTCATCATAATAAAAAAAAAAAAGTTACCAGAGACCGAGACTTTTGATAAAGGGAAAAAAGAACAATGCTTCTTGAGATTATTGGATTAGAGGTGTTTTATTATTTGTACTGGTTTATTTGCTATTTCATTGGGTTCAGATGTGCTCCAGCACATCTCAAGATGTTCGTTTGGGTTCCGCTCAATTGGTGGTCAATTCATGTGTGACAATTTGAGTCCAAGGAATATTGGCTCAGTGCGTTTTTACTGTCGGGCCAAAAGTAAGTGTGCTGTTGTGCATGCCAGGCACAGTCACATTTCCACTGTCCTGTCTGGAGCTTGATCAGTGCTTCTTCAGGGCTTCCTCTGGAGCAGTGGCCAGGGGTTTTTGGCCTGTTGGATGTCTGGGCCAGCTGGGCCTTAAGTAGATGTCATGTACATAGTTGGAGTTTACCTGAGTCAAAATATGGTAATTGTTGGTATTGCCCCAATTCAGAATGCCAGTTCTTTAATGTTGCTGATCACTTCAGCACTCTGTAATCGCATTTCTCATGTTTTCACATCAGCCTACAATATCAATTAAAAAATATATGTGATTGGCAGTGTTGGCTGTAATTAGTTGCAAAGTAAATGGATTACTGTCAGGTAATTTCAGATTCATTTTCAGGTAATTTAATTACTATTACTTATAATGTACTTGTTTAAATATTGTACATACATTAAACAGTTCTGAATCAATCAATTAATGCAAGCAGAGTTATCAATTTATGAAGTAAATTGAACATGCTTGAGAAGCAATGAGAAGAGTCTGAAATTTGTCAATATATGGTGTGTATGAAATTATGTCATTGCTTTGAAATGTTTTGTGTTTTGATGCATATAATGTTTATTATTCCTCAATGTATTTTTAAAATAAAGCTACAATGTCTTGGCTCAGATTTAAGTCATCGTTGAGTTAAAGTTTTATTGTCTATGTGGCATTGAGATGTATATGTAGTGTGTTTGTGCATTGAATTTTTAGTGTTGAGTCAAGTAATTTAATATCTTATTGAGTAACTGAGTTACTTTTCAAACATAATAATTAAAAATGTAACTTAAATACATTTTTAATGATGTAATTAATTACTTTTTTAAAGTAACTTACTCGACACTGGTGATTCGGAAATATGATGCATATATGCAATACTGAAGGCAACTCAGGCTAACAATCGGCCTCATACAAATAAATTATGCTTATGAAAATGTCAGAGCTCGCTTGAAGGCTTTGACAAATCATATATGATTGCAGTTATGAATTTACTTTGCTTCATAGTTCATCTGTCTCTTTGCCTTTGTTGATATCAGACATATCTATACGCACAATCATAAGTTATATATACTAGTTTTTACTTTTTTATAGCCTGTTTATTAATACTTATAAAGTACAGTCGTGGCCAAAAGTTTTGAGAATTACATAAATATTGGAAATTGGAAAAGTTGCTGCTTGTGTGTTTATAATAGCCATTTGCATATACTCCAGAATGTTCTGAAGACTGATCAGATGAATTGCATAGTCCTTCTTTGCCATGAAAGTGAACTTAATCCTGAAAAAAAACTTTACACTGCATTTCATTGCTGTCATTAAAGGAGCTGCTGAGATCATTTCAGTAATCGTCTTGTTAACTCAGAATGTTGACGAGCACAAGGCTGGAGATCATTTATGTCAGGCTGATTGGGTTAGAATGGCAGACTTGACATTTTAAAAGGAGGGTGATGCTTGAAATCATTGTTCTTCCATTGTTAACCATGGTGACCTGCAAAGAAACATGTGCAGCCATCATTGCGATACATAAAAAAGGCTTCACAGGCAAGGATGTTGTGGTGAAATGATTTTATGATTTGAATAGTGAAAATTGTAAATAAAGTGTGACTAAAATATAATTCAAACCATTGAGAATTCATCTCTATTTTTCTAAATGTGTTCACCTCTGGCCTGAAAAGCCATGTAATAGTTTTTTCCTTTGTAAGTAAAAAGACGCAGAGACAGTGACTGAACAAGCCTGTGTTTTCTCTTTTTGTGTAAAGAAAGAAAATGTTGAATAATTGTTTTGAGGTGGACTACTAACAAACTACTTTTTTATTGTAATTTACTGGTTGTATGCTGATGCTATAGTCTAATACATTTTATAGAGCAAACTGTCAGTCTATTGCATTGTCCTTACAAAAATAAAGACTTGACTACAGTATAAGTTTTAAAGAAGTCACACTCTGTATACAATTTATGCATACCATCTTCTGTCAGCTCTAGTGCACTACTGAGTGACACCTGAACGCTCTGCAACATTTCTCATCCTGTAGTGAATGTCAAACGCATTGCTTTATTCGGCTGCTCGTCAACACTGAGGCTAAAGTCATTAAGCGCAGTGCAAGTTTCCTAACAGGCCTAGCGCTCACAGCTGTCACAGAGTCCTGAGATTAAACACAAACCTCCACTAAGCCATATTCATCAATGTCCTGAACGGCCGCTTATACCACCTGTAAGGCTCCGTTATTTCTGAATTGCCTCTGACACAAATGGCCAGACAAATTGAAAATGTGATTTTTCCTCGATTGGTTGTCTGGGCAAGAGACACCGTGTGGATGCGGCTAGCTAAATAAAATTCTCATGCCATAGATGAGCTCCGCTGGCTTTTGCAGGCCACGCTTCTGCATTACATTCGAGTTACAAAGGCTGGTTTAAAATCACACATTGGACAGTCAGGGAGCTCTTACTTGGGAATGCTACAAGCGTACTATGCAGTGACATTTATATGAACAGTCTATCCCACATATGTATTCATACACTCATCCTGTAAATAATAAATGTACAGTTAACATGCTCTGGGGATGCAACGATCAGGATTTTTGCAGCTGATACACAGACTTGATTTCTTGACATCATGATTGGCTGATCTCGATCATTCAAACTTTGTGTACAGTAACAGATGTGTGTGTATGTGTATATGTAT
>CAIGQW010053352.1:4169343-4189481 GCA_903798125.1 Danio choprae
AAAAAAAAAAAAATCAGGACAAAATAAATGAGCATAATGTGTGTTATTGATAATGCTTCATGTTTTTAAAGCCAAGCTCCAGTCAATAGCTCACTTCGAAGTCAAGAGCAGACAGAAGTCGGTTGTTTATTCTCCCGTAAATCATATACCGCGGCTGGTAATGTGGTGGTAGATTCGTGCAAAAAGGTTGTTTTTTTTTGTCGTTTGTAAAGAAAGGCAGTACGAAAAAAACACAACATGCATAGATACTTAACCAATCACTGACCTCTGCATCATGCAGTTTATCGTTCATAAAAAAAAAAACAATAACATCCACAGAGAAATGTGAAGACGAGAGATATTTAAATGATAAAAATCAAATGTACCTGATGTTTGTACAAACAACAACAACAGAAAAATGTCATCAAATTTGAAAACCAGTTCATTTGACACACACACATAAAGAAAGCAAGATATAAGTTGTATAAGCACAGCTTACCAATGAAGGTACAAATATTATTACAAAATATCTTAGGATGTAGAAAAATAGAAGGTACCATAAGAAGGGAATGGCAGTAACTGTACACTACGATGTCAAATCTGGATTTTGTGAAAAAAAAAAAAAAAAAATACTGTAGGCACATTTAATCCGCAACTGTAAGCATTCATGTAAGATTTCCTGAACTATTACTGCATTTAATTCTTACTACTTTTTTTTTTTTTTTAGAATTATTTTGGTGTAATCCTAAAATATTTGCAAGTGCTCTGGGCTGTTTCAGATCGAAACCAAAAATACTCATACCTTATACACTGCAACAATATCTGTAAATTAGCAGCTTTCTGTATATTCTAATACATTATTTATTTATGATTTTTAATTGCATTATGGGACCTTTACCATTCTTCTAACAACTTTAAACCTTAAAGTCTGAAAAAGTTACTTTTATTAACATTTTTAATAGTTTAAAGTGATATATTGTCTGGGTTAGTGTTGTATATTATGCTACAAAAACATTTACGGTACATTTTCTGTTCTTTTACAGACTTATTTCTCTATACATCATATCTTATACTTTATATTATTACTAATGTCAATAAAAATCACTTTGTTAAACTGTAGAGTTGAATTTTCAACATAAAAACTCAACATCCCATAATGAAATTCACAACCGTAAATAAATGGAAGCAAAATACGGAAACTATTAATAAACAGGTGTTTGTTGCAGTGTAGTCATGAACTGTTATTGTGTGTATATATATATATAATCTAAGTGGTTAATACTGGCATCTTTCAGGCCTTGCATCAGTATCAATATAAGTAATGCTTGTTTGGTGGGAAATAATAATTGTAAGGACTACCATTTGTTTATGGGTTAAAGATGAGCATTTTAGTGTCTGCATCACTGTTAAATGAACAAAAGTGATGTTATATACACAGAAAGCATATTACATGCAAGTAAAGCGAATCTTTTGTGACGAAAACGTGTCATGTTCCATTGTCATTCAGCGTAACTGATATATTAATGCAAAAATGAAACGTCATACTTATTCTTACCTGTACTTGTTATAAAGCAGTATATAAATATATAAGCACTCATACTCGATTGTATATTTTAAATTAATAATAAAAAAATATCTGACAAATGGGTAACAACTAGTGGTTTAAATGATAGTGGCAAAGTATAAAGATGTAAAATGAAATGTTTTGAGGCTGTACTGGGATTCTTAAATGTTTTTTTTTTCCTAGGATATAAACTGAATGGCATTTCAGCGAGTGCATTCTGTAAAACATGCTCAAAATGTATGTTAATTGGTTTGCTCGGCTGTATTACACTCATTCTTGTCATGCTTGAACCCCTTTGTCCCGTGTATAAATAATATATGGCATTTATATATAACAAATATTTCCTAAAATGCTGATTTTTAATGCCAAAGTTACTATGCGCTTTTGGTCATGTACAGTTAAGCATGTGAGATCTGCAAGAAAGCTTAATGATACTTTACTGATTGAGGACTGAAGAACTAATCATTTAAGTGCTGATTTGACATTTTTAGAACTCTAATAGCTTATAGAAGGCCTGAATGCCAGCATATATGGATTTAGGCCCTGTGTCCACCAAAGCATTTTTATTTTAGAGGATAGTTTTGTTTTCAGTTGTTTTCCAATGGAAGTGCTGCTAATTCGGAAGTCAATAAAAAGTGAAGCCAAAATGTTAAAAGTAGTTTGGAGCACAAATGAGGGGGCACGGTATCGGAAAACTGCCAGCTCTGCTAAACTCGCATCAAGCTAAACTCGCGTAAAGTTTTTATAGCATCAAAACATTAGAAAAACAAACTTCGGATCTTGATAGGGGGGTCAATCCAGACTCTCTCCGATCCCCAGGGATCAGCGTTGGTTGTGGAAATTCAAATTGACCCAAAACAAACCCTCACAATTGGCTAAGATTAGCAATGAAAATTTGGAAAAGAGGTCCAACCGGCATACTAAGAGCCACGAAAAACAAAACATACTTTAATTTAAACATAATCGTGTTAAGAACCACCTAAAACAATGGAAAGTTTTGTTGAGATGAAGTGTAATTGCTGTTATAGTTGTTACTGTATAATGTTTTTTTTAGAAGTTGATGATGTATGCAAGTAAAATCTACTCATTTATAATGGAGTATGCAAGATCAGATGTATATCAAATACTGCAGCCAGCCACCAGGGGGCAATCATAATATTTTGGCTTCACTTTTTAGGATGTTTTTTTTTTTTTTTTAGAATGAAAACGACAACTAGGGATACACTGTAATTAAAATTCTAGGCCAAAACCGAAAATTGTGGATGACTTGACTTGAAAAGCGAAACCAAAAAATGCTTGGTAATAATTATTTATTTTATTTAATAATGTAAGGCACTGTTTATTTTCAATTGTTTTTGTTTAACTCTTTTTTTTATTTTTATGCTGATTTGAAAAAACAGAAAAAGCATAGCCTTTTTTTCGGCTCATATTTTATGGTGTTTTTTTCTTCTTCAGTTGCCGAAATTGATTGGCCGAAAATGTGATCAGACTAAAGGCTGATTTATACTTCTGCATTGAGTGCACGCAGATGGTCCGGCACAGCCTTTGCGCAGTCGCATACCCTTCGCCATGGCTGATGCGGACATGCACCTCTCAAAAATGTTAACTACACGTTGTGACAACACGTAGCGTAAGCTCTGTGATTGGTTGGCTTGGTATCGTTGATGAGTGTGGGCGGGGCCGAGGGTCGCAGGAGAGCAGCGAGCCTGTTGGGGTGAGCGTTTACAAGTGTGGAGTCCCGTGGAGGAGCTCCAGATGCATACTTGTGTTTTGTGTTTACCTTATCATTGGACATTGTTGCATGCCCACCAGTTTTCGCCTCTAAATGAGCGAGTTTTAGCTACTTAAACATTAGGGTAGCATTTAGAAAAAACTAAACGTCCGCGAAGAAAGACAGGAACATAAAAACACACTGCCAGTTAGCGTTTCGGTATTATTGCAAAGCAACACAAACAGCACCAGAAGTATAAATGCACAGCTACGCGTAAGGCATGCGCCGTGGGTCACAGCAATCACTCTATGCAGAAGTATAAATCAGCCTTTATAATAATTATCAGACGATTATTTTCGGTGACCAATAAATTCAGTGCGTCCCTAAAAAATGTAGCATCACAGAAGTGCTTCTGAGTGCTCATAGCTGTGCATTTTCAGCGGGCTTTGGTGGACTTCCAAGCCCCAGATATGCTGGTTGATACTTTATTTAATCTTCATTGATACTAAAGCTTTACTGAGTTCTTTATGGAAATTTTTTTATCAAGCTTAATGTCAAAGTAAAAACTGCTGTCTAGATTTAGCAGCAAGTATATGTTTATCCCTGTGGATGAGCAAGAATCAGTTTAAGCTTAAAAAGCATGAAGCTAGGTGCAGCATTGACGAACATAAGGGTCATTGAAACAAAGCAAACAATTTTCTTCATGAAATCACTTAAAAGGTATTGAATATACATGTATATGGCCTGAGAGACATTTAATATCGGCATTATTTCTCCTGTACCTTTAAAGTACCTTTGATTCATACTTTACACCTCTGAATACAGTGCTAAATACAAACCTTTCAGACACAAACCTCCTGATCAAACAATGAATAAAAGGAGCATTGGAAAATTTGAAGGAGTAATGCATAAGTGAAACTGAGAGTATACAAAATGAGCTTATTAAATGCATTTACTCGTCCTTTTTTTTAAGCCTTGACGTTGTTTCCGATTCCAGGACTTCAAAGAGTTAGCGAGAACCGCGATCCTTTAAAATATTAAATCCTATAAGCAGCTCGTCCGTATAAAAGAAACCAAAAATCCATCCAATTCCTATATAGTTTGAAACAAAAAGATTAGAGAAAGTGTACGTTTGTAATCGTTCTCAAAAATGGATTTATTTGACAGTCTGAGGTGGCATAATGGCCGTCTTTGGAGTGGTTTTGCCTTCCGTCTCCGGTGTTCCCTCCTTTCCTTTCTTCCTCGGTGGTTTTTTGATGGGTGTTTTCCTGGGTGTGGCATTTCCTTCAACTCTAGTCCCATTGAGCCCTTGTTTTTCTGGGCTTTTGGCTTCAGGAGTAGAGTCTGAAATGGGAGCCACCATCTTCTGGAGGTTGCTGGAAGTGGGAAGAAGGGGCTTGTTGGTCCCGGTTGCGGAGCGTTTGGTTTTTTGAGGTGGGGTGGGTTTCTCTCGGTTGGCTTGAGGTGTTGACACACCGTTGGGTTTGATGCCCACTGTGAGACCCTCATTTCGGTTAAGACTTTGGGTTTTTTCCTTCAGCTGAGCCGCGAGTAGCGTGGCAGCCTCAGAGTTCATGTGTGGATGCATGATTTTTGGGCTCTTGGGTGGATCTTTATTGGCGTCACTAGTTTTCTTATCTGAATGGAAGTTTCCGATCTTCTTTAGGGCATTCTGGAATGTTCCGTTGAGATGCTCGATGGTGTCTGAAGCTTTGTGAGAGATGCTTTTGCTTGGGGATTCATCTGCTTTTTTACTATCCTGATGCTTTTCCCGGTTCTTGCTGGATCTCTCCTTCGATCTCTGCTTCTCATCACCCTTTCCAGGACCTTCGGAGCTGTTCTTCTTTTCTTTTGGTGGCGAAGGAGTCTCTGTTGGGTTGTTTCCAGATGTTCCATGGATCCAGGACACCTTTGGTTTGGTGGAAGGGTCTGGAGGACGAGGTTTGGTCTTCTCTTTGGTTTTCTCTGGCGAGGTGCTGTCGTCGTCCTCTTTGGAGTGTTTGGAAAGGCGGGCGACATGGGCATAAACGGCTGCGATGGTGGACTCAGAACCGCTGGTGGAGCACTCGCTGTCTGAAGACTTCAGCAGAGGCTGCTCCGTCCCATCGCTAACAAATGGCTTTGTGGTTTCTCTTGTGTCTTTGAGGGACGTGTACTCGCCTGCGTCGTCCTCATTAGGTGTTGATGATATTTCTGGAGCGGCGCTAGAACTTTGCTTTTCACAGCTCTCGTTTGTAGTCTCTGAAAGAAGAAAGGGAGTAATTCAATGACTTCAATGACAAAAGTAAACCTTATAAATTTAGCATTCATCATTGTTTAATCGGTCTGAAAATTATAACAACAGTACATAATTTTTTTTCTGTGTAACATTGAAACGTCGGTTTGTGACTATTTTTGAGTTATTCTTCAAACGGACTCATTCAGAATCACTGATTACTGCATAAACACAGCAAGCGATTGTTGATGAGTAGGCCCACACGGAATCTACGGGCGCAGAAATCTGCAGATTTCCGCAGATTTTTAGCCCATCATTCAGTCTATTTATTTACTTGTGTACATTTTTATTTATTCAGTTTTTAAATTAATTTCAGTAATAATTTTGACTAATATTGAAGTGTTCATTTGATTTATTTACAATACAGTTTGTAAAGTAATATTTTCTGTCTTTTAGTACATCTATTATATAAGAGACTTGCTTTGTTAACCAAATAAGTGGATTTAGATGGATTTGCATTGTAAACATTAAATAAAAATGTAAAAGGTATTATTTTTTTTATTTCATATATTAAGTTTTTAGTTATGATACTCCCAAAATAATTCCACATAAATCCGCAGGTTTTTACAAAACTCTCTGCAGAAATAGCATAAAATGTCCGCAGATTCTGTCTGGCCCTATTTATGAGCAAGTCATTGAATCATTAACACAACTTTCGTATACAGGGCTCAACATAAATGAGGAAACCCAGTTATGAAAATGAATAATTTTTATCCATTTCTCAATGACTATTTGAGCATTTGAACACAGCAGATTTATTAAACTGATATGTTTATTAAAATAGAATTTTATTCACTGAACATCTTTAGAAGTAGAAAGATAATACAATTAAGTTCATGCAAAACATTGAAAAAACTAATTACAAACTACAAACTTTCAACAAAATGTTATAGTTTTATTTTGTTTCTCTTGAATTAATTTTTTATTATTATAATTTATTTTTTACTTTTTCTTTTATTTCATATTTTTCCCTAACATAAATCTCGGTGTACTAATTTTTGACTGTTATCATAAGTTATTTTGTTAGATAAGCTCCAGATTTGGCTTCAGCACTGACTAATCTAATGTATATGCACAAATATAATATTGTAAAGCATCCTATTAAAAACATGAATATAAAAGATAGATTTGTGATGGGTGTACTCGTATGTTGAGCACTGTACATGTGATACACACATCACATGTATGACAGTTGTGTTAATGAAACAGTCACTTGCTGTGTGTATGAGAGATGCTGCAGCAAAACAAAGGAAGTTTTGTTGCACAGGTATGTGTGTGTGAAAAAACAAAATGCATTGTATGGGTCAAAATTCTAGATTTTTTTTTTCATGCCAAAAATCATTACAATATTAAGATCTTGTTCTATGATGACATATTAATTCCATAATGTAAATACATCAAAACCTATTTTTTTAATTAATAATATGCATTGCTAATAACTTAATTTGGGCAGTTTTAAAGGTGATTTTCTTAGCATTTAGATTTTTTGAAGCCTCATATTCCAGATTTTCAAATAGTTCAATCTCTACTAAATATTTTACCATCAAAACGAACCATACATCAGTAAAAAGCTTATATATTCAGCTTTTATATATTGCATAAATCCAATTCTCCAAATTTTGCATACACGTGTATGTATATGTTCGTGTGTGCATATATATTTGCCGCTTACATATTAACTTTTACATATTTTTTTATTTAACTTTTATTTATAATTGTACGTTTTCTTACAAAAATTATTTAATTGATTTTATTTTTTACGTTTTTCAACTACAGTTTTGATCTGGTATTTATTTCTAATTTAGTTTCAAATTAATTCCATTTAATGAAATCAATTATACTTATATGTAACTTAAATGCAACTTAACCTGCAAGTCCATGGCAAATTCTGATTCTGTAGCATTTTGTTGTTAAATGCATTAGATGGTAAATATTAAGTTAATATTTTGTTCTGAATATACAGTCGTAGTCAAATTATAAGCCGTCCTGTGAAATGTTTTTCCTTTTTTTTTTTTTTTTTTTTTTCAAAATAATGTTTAACAGAGCAAGGAATTTGTCCTTATATTATAGGAATATTATAGGAAGTATTTGCTATAATATTTTTTCATCTGGAGGAAGTCTTATTGGTTTTATTTTTAGCTAGAATAAAAGCAGTTTTTAATTGTTTAAAAAACATTTTAAGGTCAATATTATTAGCCCCCTTAAACAATATATTTTTTGATTGTCTACAGAACAAACCATCATTATACAATTATTTGTCTAATTACCCTAACTTGCCTACCTAACCTTAATTAAAAGTTAAGCCTTTAAATGTCACTTTAAGCTGAATATTAGTATCTTGAAAAATATCTAGTCAAATATTATGTGCTGTCATCATAGCAAAGATAAAAGAAATCAGTTATTAGAAATTAGTTATTAAAACTATTATGTTTATAAAAATGTTGAAAAAGATCTTTCCGTTAAACAGAAATTGGGTAAAAAATATACAGGGGGCTAATAATTTTGACTTCAATTGTACATTTTTACTCAACAGAAGTACTTCTAGTAACAACAAAAGAATATTATATGTCTACAACCACCAAAAGTCACCATATCACCAAACAGTGCCTCAGTATTTTCCTTAAAATGCTTTTATATCAGTATTCAATTTCTGCAGAAACTCCTGAGTCACATCCTGAAAGCGCTGCATCAGCTGACTCGGCCATTTATAGCATTTAGAGTGTTTATCATCTCAATGCACGTGATAGACGCACCCACAGGGCAAGCGTTTACTGCAGAATTGGGTCAATTGTCAAGAGATTTATAAACTCCCTTAATCTCTTGTCCATGTCGTGCAAACAGATGCCTTATATCCTCACCTTCATGGGGTACACAGTAAACCGGCCCGTCTTCGCTGTTCTCGAAGGAAGAGAAGGACTCCTGGGACGACCATGATGGAGAAGGTTGGTCCACCACAGATGGAGGCTCGATGATACTGTTGAAGGTGTTTTCAGGATCGTGGTGGGTGACTAAGGGTTTGGACAAGGGGGAAACAAAACATAGAGGTCAGGTCAAATCAGTGGAGGACATTTTTCCGGGTTTCTCGTTGCACAAAGTGCTCATTGACGACGTGCGATGATGTTTGGGCTCTACTGGAGTCCGCTTTAGTGGCTGACGAGGGCAAATAGTGGAGCGTGGAGAATCTGTATGAAAGCCAGCATTGACCGAGTGAAACATCAGACTTCAAAAGCATGCCGCTGGAATGATCTGCATGCCTCTGAAGACTTGAGAATTAGTTCTGGTGTGTATGTGTTAGGGTTAAAACTGCTATTTAAGGCTGGTTTGGTGCTTTTTGACTAACTTTTGTGACATTTTAGCTAAATGAATGCACATTCCCACCCAAATTTTCTACCAACACAGACTAAATGAATAAAATCAGTACAAAATATCAGTACAAGGGCGTCACGGTGGCGCAGTGGGTAGCACGATCGCCTCACAGCATGAAGGTCGCTGGTTTGAGCCTCGACTGGGTCAGTCGGAATTTCTGTGTGGAGTTTGCATGTTCTCCCCTTGTTCGCGTGGGTTTCCTCCGGGTGCTCCGGTTTCCCCCACAAGTCCAAACACATGCGGTACAGGTGAATTGGGTAAGCTAAATTGTCCGTAGTGTATGAGTGTGTATGGGTGTTTCCCAGTGATAGGTTGCAGCTGCGTAAAACATATGCTGGATAAGTTGACGGTTCATTACGCTGTGGCGACTCCTGATTAATAAAGGGACTAAGCTGAAAAGAAAATAAATGAGTGAATGAATATCAGTACAAAACAGTTCTATGTAGGACATATTAACGACATGAATAATATAAAAAGTATATATAAGTTAAAGATTTAATGCATTTTTCTTTTATAAAACTGATGCACATTTATACAGTTTATGTAATTTGTACAGAATCATAAATACCCTCAATATATATTAAATATTTATATCTATATATTTTGTATATAACAGACAAAATTATTAGCCATTTTTCAAATATTTTCTAAGTGATATTCAACAGAGCAAGAAACGAAAATCACAATATTTCCTATTATATTTTGTACTTTTAAAAGTCAAATTTCGTATAGTTTGGCTTAAATATTTAAGTCCACCATCGCAGCCGTTTATGCCCATGTCGCCCGCCTTTCCAAACACTCCAAAGAGGACAACGACAGCACCTCGCCAGAGAAGTAGAAACTTGCAGAATTTTTTTCCAACAAACCACTGTTGTCCAATAACTTGCCTTAATCTAATGAACCTAGTATCTTTGCTATGATGACAGTAAAAAAATATTTGACTAATTATTATGCAAAGACAAAAGAAATTAGCTATTAAATCTATTATGTTTTTAAAATGTGTTTTTTTTTTTTCCTCCAATAAACAGCACTTGAATATTCATTCATTCATTTTCTTTTCGGCTTAGTCCCTTTATTAATCTGGGGTCGCCACAGCGGAATGAACCGCCAACTTATCCAGTGTATGTTTTACGCAGCGGATGCCCTTCCAGCGGCAACCCATCACTGGGAAACACGTGAATAATATTTCAAAATAATACATTTTATAGGTATAATTTTATATAATTCTGATCATTTTAGCTTCGACTGTAATAGGCAGAATTTGCCATTGCATTTTGACACAGTTGTGCGTAATTAATATCTATATATTTATGTACTCAATTTATGCAAATGACAGAAATGTGTGAAATAAAATCAGATATGAAGATATAGGCATTTGCGTTTGTGTCTTCAGGAACAGATCATGAGGAACTTAAACAAAAATGCTGTTGAAATATACAAATCTATGCGGTGATGACTCTTTGCCTGCTTCTCTGTGGTCCTAATGAAGGTCACGGTGGTTTTTTCTTCCTTCCGCCCACTTACATGTGATGATGCATTCATGCTGACTTCGAAAAGATGGTCAGCTCGGGATTCCTGTGGTTTTTGCTGCTCGCATCTACTCTAGTTCATCCTGGCTGAGAGGACATGCTAACCACATTATCTTGGCCTGGTTACGCCTGTCTCACACTGCTCTGTTGGCTATTTAGCTGTGCAAAACCTTCCAGGCAGGATCAGATGTCTTCTTTCAAGTCAGCATGCATTCGGAATTGACTTCATTTAGTTTTTATACACGTTTTAACTATGATTATTTCTCTATATCTTTAGCTTTAACTTTTCTTTTCAAGAGAGGCCACTCATCATTACCCATAATTCAGTCAGCTTCCGATGGATTAAAAAAAAAAAAAAAAAAAAAACTTGCTGGACACACTAAAAGGTTGATTTTGGGACAAACCAGCAGGGGTGTCCAAACTCTGACCTGGAGGGCCGGTGTCCTGGAGAGGACCTTATACTAACGATGAACTAAATTGGCCATTATGTGTGTGTGTGTGTGTGTGTGTGTGAGAGAGAATGGGTGTGTGGGTGTTTCCCAGTGTTGGTTTGCAGCTGGAAGGGCATTCGCTGCGTAAAACATATGCTGGAATAGTTGGCGGTTCCTTCCACTGAGGCGACCCCTGATAAATAAGGGACTAAGCTGAAGGAAAATGAATGAACGAAAGTCCCTTTTTTCATCAGGGTTTGCCACAGCGGAATGAACCACCAACTTATCCAGCATATGTTTTATGCAGCGGATGCCCTTCCAGCTGCAACCCAACACTGGGTAGCACCCATAGACTCTTGCATTCACACACATACACTACAGCCAATTTAGTTTATTTAATTCACCTAAACCGCATGTCTTTGGACTGTGGGCGAAACCGGAGCACCCGGAGGAAACCCACGCGAACACGGGGAGAACATGCAAACTCCACACAGAAATGCCAACTGACCCAGCGGGGGCTTGAACCAGCGACCTTCTTGCTGTCAGGCGATTGTGCTACCCACTGCGCCACCATGAGGTCTGAATTCATTCATAAATCCACTTTTTTTTTTGCCCCTCCCCCTCCAACAGTCATAATACCCACATTTCAATCAACTCCCAAAAGCTAAAATCTTGTTCATCCGCTTTGTTGCTTATGAAATGTTACATTTCACTTTGAAATACATCACATCACTTCACGGCACTAAAACTTGAACTGTTGTTTCATGTCTGGCTTCCATTGCTAGTTGTTTAATTCAAAGCAACTTGACTTACCATAAACTATGAAAGATAGATTTTTGAGCTTTAAACTAAGTTTCTGCACTCACTCTTACACTCAAAAGACTGGGAAAGTCAACTTTCATCTTGAGTTTTAGCATATGTGCTTTAGAGCTAGCATATGCTCATCTTTCAAACTTTTGCAATGGGCTAGCTCTTCAAACATTCTCCTGGGTGGAGAGAGAGAGAGAGAGAGAGAAAACGCTTTAAAAGTAAATTTGCAAAAATAAACATTTCAACAGCACATAGCAGTGAAAACCGCAGAGAAATAAAACTGCATTTTTGGAGCGTTGCCTTCAAAGAAACAATTTACATTCCATACTTTATTCTTTTTCCAAACAGCTGTAGATGCTGGAAGAGCTTCCCTGCAATGTCTAAAGGAGAGTCTTCTCTCTGTTCACTGCTGTTCTGATCCTCCTGTGGGACTCGACGCGCAGAAAAATGGCATGACACGTTCAGTTGAAGTCAAAATGATTCGCTCACCTGTCTTTTTTTTTTTTTTTTTTTTTTTTTTTTCCAAAAGCAAGGAATTTTTCACAGTATTTCCTATAATATATTTTCTTCTGGAGAACGTCTTTGTTTTATTTCGGCTAGAATAAAAGTTTTTAATTAAAAAAAGAAACATTTTTAAGGTCAATATTATGAGCCCTCTTAAGCAATATATATTTTTTGATTATCTACACAATAAACCATCATTATACAAGGATTTGCCTAATTACCATAACTTGCCTAATTAACCTAGTTATGCACTTAAGCTGAATACTAGTATCTTGAAATATGACATACTGTCCTCATGGCAAAGATAAAAGAAATCAGTTATTAGAAATGAGTTATTAAAACAATTATGTTTAGAAATGTTGAAAAAAATCTTCTTTAAACAGAATTTAGGGAAAAAATTATTCAGAAAGACTAATAATTCTGTCTTGAAGTGTATATTGGGATGTATACAAATGGACACAGTGCTGTTTTACTGACATCAGACAACTGTTGTCTTGTCAGGGACTGAGATGCAGAGCTGTCTGGGTGCCCACCCTCTGCTAAACAAAAGTGCATTGGTGGGACGTCCCAGCTGCGCTCGACCCCACAGCTGCAGAAAGAGCAGCGGTGTAGGGCGGCAGGTGGCCTGTCTCTCTGACGCCTTTCCAGAAACATGTTTATACACTTGGACTGAGAGACATTTAGATCAAGAGCTAAAAAGCGTTGCATTGTTCACTGTCTGCATTTTTCCTTTTTCTGTCCTGCATTTTCCTTTCCTAAGTTCAAACTACAGCTTACCAAAATTAGGTAACAACCCCCCCCCCCCCCCCCCCCCCCCCCCCACACCCATAAACTCCTTGGGAGGAATGAGAATAAACCGAGAAATCTATAAAATCAGGCGGTGCAGTGGGTAGCGCTGTTGCCTCACAGCAAGAAGGTCACTGGTTCGAGTACCGATTGGGTCAGTTGGCATTTCTGTGTGGAGTTTGCATGTTCTCCCTGTGTTGGCGTGGGTTTCCTCCGGGTGCTCCGGTTTCCCCCACAAGTCCAAAGGCATGCGCTATAGGTGAATTGGGTAAGCTAAATTGTCCGTAGTGTAAGTGTGTGAATGAGTGTATGGGTGTTTCCCAGTGATGGGTTGCAGCTGGAAGGGCATCTGCTGCGTAAAACATATGATGGAATAGTGTGTGTGTGTGTGTGTGTGTGTGTGTGTGTGTGTTTCATATATGAGAGACTAAACCTTTTTTTAACTGCTCATCTAAATTTTGGCAAGACTGAATGTGGGTCAGTAGGAGCCAAAGGGGTTAACGTTTAAAACAAGAAGGGTAAGAAAACAAAGGGTTTCTTAAATCTGTCAGATATAGTTAATGCTTATTTTAATTCCTTTGTGCCCAATAGCATTTCGGAAATAAATGTATGTTTATATTTAAACATAACTATATAACAATATATTTAATATATATTTTTCTGTATTTTGGTCTCCTTAAAATTACATTTGTTTGTTTTTTGTGTGTGTATGAATAAGTGCGTATGTGTATGTATTTTTATATATAAAGTCAAGCCCTAAATTATTCATACCCCTGAAAATATTCTGACTTAAAGTTTTTGTTCAAATGTAAATAAAAGCTAATCATATTTTTTTCCCACAATGATGCCTCTTGCACATCATCTTATCTTTTGAGAGCAGCCTGTGTCTCTTCCGGTAAACTAGTTAAGTAAAATAAACTTTAAGTCAGAATTCGCCGTGGGGTGTTAATAATTTCGAACTTGACTGTATATAAGAAAGAGAATCAAACATGTAAACTGCTTATCTAAACTTTAAGACAGAATGTGGGTGAGTAGGAGATGAAGGGGTTTAACGTTTAACTTAAATCTGTCGTTACCATCTATAGTATGAGTAACAATGGCTCTGAAAACACACCGAGGTAAATCTGGTCACTTCCTGTCTAAAGACCCCCTGCCCCCCGCTCTCGCGCTCCTCTGAGGATAGAGTTACAAAAAAGTGGGGGAAGAAAAAGAAAGGGAAAAAATAGCAAACCTCGCTGCCGCAGTCGCCAATGAGGACAGCAGAATTGCTGGCCTGAAACAGGAAGAGGAAAAAGAGGGAAAAAGAGAGAGCGATATTTTCATCCAGCTCCTCCTATGTTAAGAGTGAGTAGGAGGGGGGCTGGGAAGATCTGCGTTTGCTTTCAGTTCTTTCTAGCAAAACCCCAACTGTTCATTTTTGGACTGATCCTGCAAGTTTCCAGAGACTTTCCTGTGCAAAGTCATTTAAAGGGGACACATTATATGCCCCTTTTTAAAAGATGTCAAATACAGCTCTGATGTCCCCAGAACGTGTCTGTGAAGTTTCATTAGAGCTTGTTCTAATTCATTAGAGCTTGTTAGGTTTGGACCCAAACTTGTGCATGAGACATATTTTTATGTCCCTTTAAATGAAAATGAGCTGCTGCTTTCCAGAAGAGGGCGGAACCTTTACATGCTATCCGCTTGTTAAGTCGTGACTTATGGAATTCTGATTCTGGGTTTGAGCCGCTACTCATTTCAATTGAGAAAATATTCGTTCATATTCGTGCTGAAATATAATTGGGCAGGTTAAAATGACCAAAACAAAGACAGCGTTCCGGCACGGAAAACACATTTTCAAAGCAGAATATCTGACTTCAGCATTGCTTTTCAGATAAACAAAAATGTTCACTTGGCATGTTTCTTAAATATCTGCAAACATATTATTGTATTTTCATGCTTTAGAAGAGTCAAACATACTTACATACAGCACCTTTAACAAGTGGATTCCGATAATCCAGAAACCACAAAACAAGTGAATCTCATGCAGGAAAAATGCCAGAAGTTATCAGTAATAGATTAAAGCCCTAAAACTAGAGTTTGACAATGATGGAGAGGAGGTTACGACTTCAAGACTGAACCGAGATGATTGTGAATGGCTCATGGATACATTAATGTACAAAAGTTTATTAAAGGTCCTGTGAAGTGCTTTGAAAAATAATTTTTTATTCGATGTTTGACGTGATTTTATTTGTCACTGTTTTGGTGCACACTAGCTTACAGATATCCTAAAAACTAACAATACTAACATCTAAAAAGCTTTATTTTAATTTCATGGGACCTTTAAATTTATCAACTAGCATGCTACTGCTCTGTTCAGATGTGCTGCTTTGGAAACTAAACATTAAACTATTAGTACAATTTTCTTATCTTTGCTGTGCATTAATACAGTCTTTGTTTTTGTTTCCATGTAGTTCTGAGAGCTGAGATGCATATTTTGATTTTCTCAGACGCATCAAGGTAAGTGCGCAAAGGTCACTCACACACTCAGACACACATACACACACACACTTTAATTTGCTGTTATACTCCATATAAAATCCAAAAACTATGCTTTTTTGCACAAGGCCTATCAAAAGGGTTAATGGTGCCAACTGATGATCAACAGTAAAAATTAAAACTTCCCTTCCCAACATGGAAAACCACCAACAATCAAAAATGCAGGATTATATGCTGGCAAAAACAGCCACCAACAGTAAATTAGGGAGAAAACATGACAACAATCAAAGGCAATGTTGTTACTAATCTTTTACATGTCCAAGACCAAAAAAAAATCCAGTCCACAACTACTTTTTATATTGAAAATAAGTAATTTTGTGTGTTTTTACATCTTTACAGCAGTTTAATCCGAAAAATGGTCGTGCCCAACAGAACCTGGTTTCTCTCGAGGTTTTTTTTTTCCCTTCACTTTGTCAATTGGTGAAGTTTTTTTTTTTTTTTTTTTTTTTTTCCTCGCCACTGTTGCCACTGGCCTGCTCGGATCGGGACTTGTGGAGCTGCGCTTCGGTGGATTTGCTCTTCAGTATTTGAACTTTCAGCAGTGAAATTTAAACAGAACTGAACTGAACTAAACTGTACTTTAACTCTGAAATCTGGACTTTACTAGAACATGTTAAGCTGCTTTGACACAATCTACATTGTAAAAAGCGCTATATAAATAAACTTAAATTGAATTTAATTTAATTTAATTTAACAAAAAGGTAGTAAATTTGCCCAGACTGTATCGTTGAGTTTTAAAAAAAATTTCTAGGTCATGTCAATCAGCTGGTTTGTCTATAAGCTGACATACGAGCGATCCGCTGATGAATCGCGGCTTTAAAACGCTCCAGTGTCTCTGTATCTGTGGTTAATCTTGAGTAAACAGCGGTGAGTTCGGTGAACTGATGACCTTCACGGCCAATCACATTCATTTCTGTTGAGCAGGTGAACACTATGGCAAATCAGCGCTGTTTAAGAACTGTTAGATGTTAGATGTTATCGATTGGTACGCTGTTAGATGTTATCGATTGGTACCAAATTCCAGTATTGTGACAATCCCAGTAGTAAGCGCCCTCTAGTGGTTTTGTCTTTGAAACGAGCAATGAAATGTACTCAGAGCAACATATTTTATGTTTTGCAAAGTGTAGACACAGGCACATAGTTTCAATGAGCCTTGGCTGAGATTAAGGGGTGGAAATGTTTAATAAAATCCACTTTCTAAGAGAGACAAATCTGAATAGTGCATTTTTTATAGTTACTGTGTTGTCCTTCGTATTTTCTGGAGTGGTGAATACTCCAGAGACCTGATAATAGCACCTAAACATGGATAAAGTCCCATTTTCATGTCCACTTTAATGCTCTTTGATTTGTTACATGCATTCTCACTCAATTTTCTCATGAAGTCTCCAGATGAAAGGCTAGTTTGTGTTTGAGGGCTCGTATCTCTTCAGCTGAAGTACCATCTTCTCATTGCGTTTTACTACTTGCTTGTTCTTTGTTGTCTGTCCAGGGTTTCACAGCTTAAGGGTGTGTGTTGAAACAATCTGCAGGGCCAAACACGACCTCTCAGCAACAGTCACACTATTGTTTTACAGAGGATTTCTCTTTACTCTGGTGTGATGCTGGTGACTCTTTAACTTATGTAATGTGGTAAATTAAATGGAAGCACGTGTTTCTCTGAGGACTGCATGGCTCTGGGCTTTCTCTCTGGGCTCTTTGTCGCTGTATAACTAAATACTGCTCACCCGTGACCTCTTGTTAGCTATACACTGGGTTATTGTGGTTTTAAATAACACCGTGCCATCATTAGTCTTAGTGGACATTTATAAACATGAGAAATTAGCTTTAGTTTTCTTGATTGTGATCTGGATTTTTGCTAAGTAGATCTTATTGGCTTTTTTTGGATGATGAAATCTCACTTATAAATGTCTGAATGTCTCTGTATTAGTTAAAACTAACCGAAACACAACAAACATGTTAAAATAATTATTTTACAATTTATACAAATTAATACAAATTAATTCTATAACATTTAATTAGCTGCGTTTTTACTGTTGTTTGGTAAATTTGAATGACTGTATGACGTAAAGTTCACACATTTAATCTTCATTTAATCTTTGTTTTAGGGAAATAACATTACCTATGATCTGAAAATCTGAAAATAAAGTATTTATAACAGAAGTTTGATTTCTTTTTATGCTTTTTAGTGTTTGCATCAAATGTATTTATAATTGTGAAACAAAATAATATGAGCGTGATTGGATTGGGCCAGATTTTGAATATTGGAAGATTTGGAAGTGTAAAACATGGCTGAGTGAAGAGTCTAAATCTATGAACTTATAGCACACACGTTTTAGGGATTCTTTTCTTGGTTGCCTTTGGTAAGGAAAAGAGCAGCTTCTGCATTTTGTTCAAATTAACTTGTTGTTTTCGACAGGAGAAAGAAAATAACAGAAGTTCGGAATGAGATCATGGTGAATAAATGATGGCAGACTTTTTTATTTTTTCTAAAAGGGAATCATTTAGATCTGGACAGCTTGGTCCACTGATGTGAACTTGGTAGTTAGGGAAATCTGACTACTAAAAACAGAATCTAAATATTTTTGTCAGTTTATTTAATCATAATTCAAACACCATATTAAAGTGCATTTCTGTGCTGGTACTTTTGTTGGCTTAGGGTCGTTAAAAAAAGACACTATAATGACCACTTAAAATGGTAGCAATCTGTCTAATGTCGAGTATGATTTTCAAAAACGTCAGATCACACTCTGACTATCTGGGTTAGCGTTCAGTTGCTGCTGTTTTCATAATGCACGATGGATCAGTGACAGAAGGATACACACTGCATAACTATAAACAATCACCAACAACTCTGTCTGACTCGTAAAATGCACACAAGGAGTGATCAGGTGATAACACGACCACTTGCGAGACTGGAAATGGTACCCTGCGATAAGCATTTTAATATTTTGCCATTTAAATGGTCTGTGCATTGATTTGTAGATTATGCAAATGTTTCTGTTTAATGTTATTGTACTGCTTATTTATTCTGATATTGTAGTCTTTAACTCCTCTCCGAACTCTCCTCTGACCTGTATCCTGCTCTCTCAATGGCTGTAGGTCAGCGCTGATGTGTTTTTTTCAGTCAGAACTCATTCACACAGCATGATGATTTGACAACAAATCCAGATATTAAGCATACCAAATATTTCATTGGCAATGCTAACATAAAGGGTTAGTTCACACAAACATTTGAGTTTAACATTTATATAACATTTGAGATTTTTTCTTCTTCTGTTAAACACAAAAAAAGAAGATATTCAGAAGAATGCTGAAAACCTGTATCCATTGACTTCCATAGTAAGAAAAAACAAATACTATGGAGGTCAATGGTTACACATTTCCAGCTTTTTCTTTCAAAACATCTTCATTTAGGTTCAACAGAAGAAAGAAACACAAACAGGTTTGGAAGGATAAGTAAACAATGACAGAATTGTCCTTTTTGGGTGAACTGTCCCTTTAAGCATGTCATGCCTTTTACAATTGTATCCCTCGATCCAAGTGCAAAACGAATATCCCAAACAAACTGCCTTGGAAAAAAGTGTAATGTGTTTGCATGACCACTTTAATTTTCTCTCTGTAACTGACTCCTGGCAGCCGCAGTCAATACAGTTCCCCAACCACAAGATCTCCACACAGGGGTTCCATCCTGGCAAAAACAGAGGAGGCTTTGATTGGGGAACATTCAGCTCCCAGCCGTCCGTTTTAATAAGAAATAGGGAAATGAGGGAAGAAATGCGAGGGGAAAAGTAAACGAATGTCTGTTTGGGTACAGACTAATAAGGACTCAAAGCTTCACAGGGAGCCAAGGGAAATAAGACGAGGACCCAGAACATTCCATTGAGATGAAACCCTCAAGACTCTGTTTGGGTCGATGCAAAGGACTTTTCAATCCCACTGAAGCTATTTCTTGCATAAACTGCGGTATTTCTGCTTACGAACAGGTTCACTCCCACAACTGCTGTTGGTCAGGTGGACAAGCACACGCCATTGGTTGAGCCAGAAATTGATATGTCAGAACGCTCGAAGAAATGCAGCAATAATGTGAAAGCACCATAGAGGTAAATAGAGTTAGCGATATGACCTAAAACCTCGATTAACTGAATACTTCAAAACCTTCAATACCTCAATTTGGATTATTGAACTGCTATTTTATTTTAAATGTACAATATGCTAGAAACATGCTAACAACATGCTAATTCATACTAGAAACATGCTAGCAACATGCTAATATGTGCTAGAATCATGCTAACGACATGGTAAGTCATACTAGAATCATGCTAACAGCATGCTAATTTATAGTAGCTTCAAGTTTAAAATGTATCTATCGTTCTATCTATTGTTCTATTTGTCTATCTATTGTTCTATCTGTCAATCTATATATCTATCGATCTATCGATCTATCTTTATATTCATCTGTCTATCCATCTATCGTTCTATTTATTTATCCATCTATCGTTCTATTTCTCCATCTATCGTTCTATTTCTCCATCTATCATTCTATCTGTTTATCTATCTATCGTTCTATTTATCCATCTATAGTTCTATCTATTTATCGTTCTATCTATCTATCTATCTATCTATCTATCTATCTATCTATCTATCT
>CAIGQW010053352.1:4189491-4235022 GCA_903798125.1 Danio choprae
TCTATCTATCTATCTATCTATCTATCTATCTATCTATCTATCTATCTTTCCAGCTTTCCAGCTTTCTTCTAAATATCTTATTTTGTGTTCAACAGAAGAAAGAAACTCAAATAGCTTTGGAACAAGAGAAGGGAGAGTAAACGATGACCAAATTTTCATTTTTGGGTGAACTATCCCTTTAACCCAGAGATGCCCGAAGTAGGCCCATTGTAACCTTTGATTTGGACCATCATCCCATCTGAGAAGAGTGAGAATGATGGATAGAGTTGGGGCAAATGCCCTTTAACAGATATTATAATTTCTAATTTAACGTAACCTTTTTTTTGTTTTTTTTTTTTGCTGAGCTAAAAAAAAAGCAAATTGAAATGAAATTAAAGTTTCAATTAAATGTTGTAAAAGTTGGCATTTCTGTGTGGAGTTTGCATATTCTCCCCGTGTTGGTGTTGGTGTAGGTTTCCTCCGGGTGCTCTGGTTTCCCCTACAGGGGGGAATAAACTAAATTGGCTGTAATGTATGTGTGTGAATGAGAGTGTATGGATGTTTCCCAGTACTGGGTTGAGGCTGGAAGGGCATCCGCTGCGTAAAACATATGCTGGATAAGTTGGCGGTTCGTTCTGCTGTGGTGACCCCTGATGCATAAAGGGACTAAGCCGAATGAAAATGAATGAATGAATGAATGAATGTATGAATGTATTAAGTTAATTATAAAATAAAAAAATTAATATGAAAAAAAATAAATAAAAAAATAAGTGCTAGAATCATGCTAACGACATGGAAAGTCATACTAGAATCATGCTAACAACATGCTAATTTATAGTAGCTTCAAGTTTAAAATGCAAATCCATGCTAATAAGCTAATTCTATCTATCTACTTTTCGATCTATCGTTCTATCTATCGTATCTATATCATTCTACTTTTCTATCTATCATTCTATCTATCATTGTATCTATATCATTCTTTCTATAGTTCTATCTATTGTTCTGTCTGTCTGTCTGTCTGTCTGTCTGTATTATTACTGTATTAGCTAATAAAAAGCATAGTTTTCTAGTTATTTTTAAATATTATTAAATAAATCATGAAATTATCCGTGACAACTATATTTACCTTCAGCCCACTAGCCTCAATCAAGTTTGGTTTTTGGCCCTTCATAAGAAAAACTTTGGTCACCCCTGCTTTAACCAAACACATAAATATTTAGTTCGGGTTATGATAAACTAGCCACTCATTTAGGCATATTATTTGGGGACAAAATGCAGCACTGTGTCCTCTAAAAAATCTTTAAAATGACACGCAAAATAAAATAAATCTTCTTTTGTGTTCAACAGAAGAAAGAAAGTCATAAAGGTTTGAAATCACAAAGTAAACAGTGAGTAAAGTTTCATTTCTGGCTGAACTATCCCTTTAAACCTGAATTAATTCTGTTTGAACGCCCACTTCCAGTTGTTTCTGCACAACAAATTGGTATATTTACATAATAACGGACATTTTAAGATGGCCAACATCAACACTACTTGCTAGATGTGCTGATTTTGTTGAAGCATAAAAGACTAAACATTCTCCACATCTTATTAAGTGCGTCGTCTAGCTGTTGCATGCTTCTGTTTATTCCCTGACCTAAATCATATGCAGTTTTAGATGATGGAAAGAAGACATACCGACGACTTTGGGTAGTTTCTGTCTCCTCAGAGGGATTCTGGGAAGTTTGGTGCTGATTCGACTGAATCCACCACAGAGGATTATTTTGGCCTTCTTGCTGTTGGTTGAGTTTTCCTGGTCGTGGCTGAAAGTGGAAGGGTGACGTTAGACTAACATTACAGATGGATCCTATACAGAATGGTGAAGTGTGTGTGTGAGATAGTTCTCTAATGCAGTTCACACCATCAAACGATAAAGACTGTGGAAATAAAGGAGAAATAGAGAGGTTGCTCTGCCTCTCGGTGCAAACTAAGGAAATCAAGGCTCAGCTGGTCTTACGATCTGCAGTTTTCCAGTTGTTTAGAAAAGGTGGAAAGTTTAAGAAAACAGCCGACTGTGATTTCTAGAACACGAGAGTCTTGAGTTTTCCCAACTGACTGCGGAGAACAGAGGGGGCTTTCACTTTGGCGAACTGTGAACAATTCTGATGACAGGCTTTGTTAAAATATGATTTTTGCCAGCAGTGTCTGAACCAAGGGAGTTTGAGGATGACACAATGGCCACGTTCACAACACCATGTCTCAGTTCGGTTTAAGAGTTAAATATGGTTACGTTCACACATGGTTTGTACAATGTGAAAGGAACTGTTAGTAGACTGGACTATTTAGCATTATAAAACTTGTCCCAGTTATGGTTGCAGGTGTGTTTTCAATGCCAAAAGGGATTTGAATTTGGTCCACACTGTTACTTTTGATTAATTTACCGTGTCTTTGCTGAGTAAAGGTATTTAGTGTTTTTATATATTTATTTACAGTATAGGCATGAATGATATATATCGGTGGCCATGTCAGCATTGACCATTAAATGCTTATTTATTTAATAAGCCATGAAATGCTTATTCGACTTTTAAATGGATCTATATATAGGTTATTAGCTGGCAAATATTAAAAGTTATCAGTATTGTATTATTTCCATATCGGTGCATTCTTATTTAATTGAATTGAAATTTTTTTTTTTAATTACATTTTTAATTAATTTTTATTTGAGTTATTTATTCAGTTATTTTATTATTTATGTTTTTACATTTTATTTAGGCTATTTATTATAATAATATTAAGAAGCAAATCATTATATAATAATAACAGTAATATTAATAATAATAATTCAAGTTTGCATCAAAGGAATAAATTAAATAGTAAAATATTAAAATAGAAAAATACTTGTTTTATTATATCCATATATTTCATAAAATAACTTTTTACTGTGTTTTTATACAAATACATTCAGTCTTGAAAGACAAATATTGGAGTGTACAATGAAACACTTCTGAAATAGAGTGTAGTGGTATTTCTGATTCTATAATTGGGTACATATCTAGTACTAAGTTTAAAGTAAGCTTCGCATCCTTAACAGTTAACAAAGATCTTTATTGCTATCCTAGCTAATCTTTTATGCCACTGTTTGTCAAACCATTCAAACACTGACAGCATCCAAAAATGACTAGAATTCATTAACATACACATTTAAGGGTATTTAAAATCAAAACAGTATTAAAAGATTGTGAATCTAGAGAAGGGTTTTTAGGAAAGTCACATTTATACATGCAGATACATGCATGTGTGTTTACAGTAAGAGAAAAAGATCCTGTGGCCTTAAAATTATTTAAAAAAATGAACTATGTGCATAATTATAAAAAATATTAGGCCAACGTAAGAGTTCCAAGTTACAATGGGTTTACTCCCTTTTTAAGTAGTCAACTAGTCGGTTTTAAGGCTTTTCACTTATTTCTGATTCTATAAACGGGTATATATTTTACTCTCTCAATACTTTTAAATTTATGTTGTTTTCATATTTATTTCAATTGTGTTTTTTCTTCAGAAAAATGGATATTTTTCAAATTACAACAAGCAGAGCATTACTGCCTTTTAATTGAATGACAAAAGTCCAATATTATGGACAGCAGGCTTTAAATTGAGTGAAATACCCTGGAACCCCCCCCCCCAAAATACATGACCTGACGTGATGTCCATGTACTGTTCAAATTGACTACCCTTCTGTTATGTTAGTGGCTGTTTTTGCCCCGTCGTAGTCTTGAATTTATACTTCTGCATGTTGTTTGTATTGCTCTGCGATAACTCTTCCGAAACGCTTGTTGGCAGCGGGTTTTTATGTTCCTCTGTGTCGAGTTTCTTCGCAGGTGTTTCTGAACGCTACCTTAATGTAAAAGTAGCTAGAACTTGCTCATTTAGAGGCGGGAACCGGCGGACTTCTATTATAATGACATTTTTTGATTACAAAGCCATGACAGCATATAATCATGCATTCTTGATTGTTGGTGGTTTTCCCTGTTGAAAAGAGGTCAAATTTGTCATTTTTACTGTTGGTTTACTGTTAATTACAGAAACTATAAGTAACTTCTAACATGCTTTCTCAAGCCACCATATAGTTTGTCTTCAAACTTTAATATCTAGTTATTTATTTACTTATTACTTATTACAGTTCACTGTTATGTTATTCTGTAAATGTACTCAAATATTAAAGTTGGGACATCTTTTTCTAATGAAAGAGTATGTTTCTAGTCTTTATGATATTAAAATAATTGAAGGAAACTCTTCTTTTACTCTTAATTATTTACTTAATCATTGGTTCAGAGGACACAGCGCTGCATGTTGTCTCCAAATAATATCCCCAAATGGTTGGCTAGTTTATTCACAACTCAAAAAAAAACAAACAAAAAAAAACCTTTGTGTTTGGTTAGATAGTTCACCCCATAAATGAAACTTTACTCACTCTCATTGTAACTACAAACCTTTAAACCTGTTTCTTTATTATTATTATTATTATTATTATTATTATTATTATTATTATTATTATTATTATTATTATTATTATAATTATTATTTTTTTGGACAATTAATGTCATTGTATTAGGTAAAACAAACAAACAAACAAACAAGCATTTAAATGAAAACCTTAAACCATTGACATCTATAAAACAAATACTATGGAAGTCAATGGTTACAGGTTTACAGCTTACTTCAGAATTGCTTATTTTGTATTTAACAGAAGAAAGAAACTCAAACAGCTTTGGAACAAGTGAAGCGAGTAAACAATGACTGAATAAAATTTTTTGGGTGAACTATCCTTTTACCCAATAACATAAAACTAAACTTTTTTTGTACTGCAACAGTAAAAATAGCTAATTTGACCTCTTCCCAACAGATAAAACCCCCAACAATCAAGAATGCATCATTATATGGCGTCATGGCTTTGCAATTTAAAAATGTCATTACAATGGAAGTCATTGGGGCAAAAACAGCCCCAAACATAACGAAAGGGTTGTAAATTTGCCCAGAGTGTATTGTTGAGATTTTGAAAACCTTCAAAGTACTTTCCCAATATATGTGTCAAAATAAGTTTTCACACTAAAACTTCTTCCATTTGCTGAAACACAGAGAAAGTTGTGGCCAAATTAAGACTTTAAAATTACCCGAGTGAAGGAAAACATCCCCAACAGCAAACAAGCGTTAAGGCAAAAGGTTTAACTAACTAATCGCTTTTTACAATGTGGTTGCCTTTGCATAGTAATCAGTAACTGATGGCTTTTAACGTTTATATGAGAAGGTTGGGTCTGAATTGATGCAGTAGTGTAGGTTTTGACTCACTTGCGTTTGTGTTTGTTGCTACAGAGGAAGCAGCAGCATAGCAGAGACAGAAGAACCACCAGCAGGAATGTGACCAGCGTTCCTGCAGCTATTACTCCCATCCGCTGATTAGGATCTGAGAGACACAGATGGGAGAGTGTCAAATTTGCACAAACACACACTGTACGTCTGGATTCATTTGTTTCGTCTAACGCAGTTGGCCATTTCAAGACAGATGGAGGCTGTTCAGTGGAAACAGCAGGAGACTTGCAAAACAACTGAGGTGTGTAGAGAAAAAAGACCTGCTCAAAGTTTGAGACGGAAACAAAAATACAGACTTCCTAAAAGCAATGCTTCACATTTTATCCTAAAATGGGGTATAATTTAGTGGAATAATCAGAAAATAAATCCTGACAGGATGAGGTCTACGACTGCTTAGCAAAATAGATAAATTGACATGAATTATTGAACGTGAAATTGGTTGATGGGCAATTATACAATTTAGTGGTCAAAAGTAATGAAGAGCACAGCATAAAACTTAATGACCTTTACAAACATAGCATAATGACACAATTGACCAATCAGAATCAAGTCGTCTACACTGTAAAAAATTATATGACCAATTAGTCATGACAACATATGTTTTTAGTTCATTGTAACTTATTAAAGTTAATCGTGTTCTAACTTAATTTTATAAGTTACGCAAACTGTTTTAAGTCAGTTTAACATAAAATAAGTTCAATCGACTCATAAGATTCATTTGATTCAGCTTAAAAATTGAAGGCAACCAGTATTTTTTTTACAGTGTAGAGGAATAAAGTACTTTCAAAGTATTTAAAATGCTAACTTAAATTTTTTTTCTCAAAAATGTTTTTAATGAACATGCTAGATATGAAGCATGCAGTATAGCTTTTAACTTACAACAAATAGCTTTTAACACACATATACATTTTAGGTTCTATAAAAATACATGGATAAGATTAAAATAAAATACAAATAAATAATAATAAGTATAAATAAATAAATAAATAAGGAAAAGCTCTACTGTTCTAAAATTAAAAATCTTCTTTATGTGATCTAAAACAGGTTGCCAAGTCAGAAAAACCATATTAGTACAACCTCTTACAGTATATAATTTTTTTTTTTTATAGGTAAAGTGTTGTAAAAGTTCCTTAAACCATTGTTTAGAGGTTGGAGGAAATTTTTCCTTCCATTTGCGCAATATTTACCTTTTAACTAAAAGCGTAGCAAAGGCAATCACATTTTTCTTACTTTTAGTAAAACATAAGGACTGTGGTGTAATACCAAATATAGAAATGATGCCCTCAGATTCATTCATTCATTTATTTATTTTCTTTTCGGCTTAGTCCCTTTAATAATCAGGGGTCGCCACAGCGGAATGAACTGCCAACTTATCCAGCATATGCTTTACGCTGCGGATGCCCTTCCAGCTGCAACCCATCACTGGGAATACTTTTATTGTCAACATTTCCCTCTCTTAATTCAATCCCATGCAAAACATGCTGGGAACTACAAATCCTCTAACCAGGTAGTTGGACCAACACAAAACGCTTAAGTTAACTAAATAGTTTACAAATTTAAGTGGATTGAACATAAAACAGATCAATCGACCAAAGAACTGACAAGAATTGTGTTGTTTCAGCTCATTTTAAACCGGTAGTTTGAACAAGCAGCAGTAATAATTTTTTAAGTGTACATGTTGTCCCAACACAAATCGATTCATTTAACTTAATCGTTTTTACAAGTTTAAGTGGACTGACCACAAAACAATTAAGTTGTCCCAAACAAAACTTAAGAATTGTGTTGTTTTAACTTAAGTTAATAAGAAAAGTTAAATAAGTGGTTTGAACAAGCAGCAAAAGTCCTTTTTTTGAGTTTATACACTTAATTCCTTCATGTTGTGCCAACACAAATCAATTGTGTGGAACCCAGCAGTTTTTACAGTTACAAATTTAAGCGGATTGAACAAATCAATTAAGTTGTCCCTCAAGAATTGTGTTTCAGCTCATTTCAAATAAGTAGTTTGAAAAAAGTAGTTTTTAAGTGTATGTATTTAAATGTCTGCAATCCAAAACAAATTACATATTGATGAGTTTTGATGGGCGATGCGGTGGCGCAGTGGGTAGCACAATCGCCTCACAGCAAGAAGGTCGCTGGTTCGAGCCTCGGCTGGGTCAGTTGGCATTTCATGGGAGTTTGCATGTTCTCCCTGTGTTCGTGTGGGTTTCCTCCGGGTGCTCCTGTTTCCCCCACAAGTCCAAAGACATGCGGTACAGGTGAATTGGGTATGCTAAATTGTCCATAGTGTATGTGTGTGGATGAATGTGTATGGATGTTTCCCAGTGATGGGTTGCAGCTGGAAGGGCATCCGCTGCATAAAACATATGCTGGATAAGTTGGTGGTTCATTCCGCTGTGGCGACCCCAGATTAATAAAGGGACTAAGCCGAAAAGAAAATGAATGAATGAATGAGTTTTAATCCTTTTCTGTCGGCCAATGACAATGCACTGAGAAAGCTAACCAATCACAACATATTTGCTTTTTCAAAAGGCGGGCCTTTATTACACCTGGAACTAACCAAGCTGGTTATGCCAGGCTAGAGAGAGGGGTATTGTAATAATGTAAATTATGTGAAAAATATTTTTTTTAATCCACCAAGCATGAGTGTGTTCTCGTACACCCACAAACAGAATCAGCTATTTAATTTCATGTTGCATCACCTTAAACGGCTTTTAAATCATCTCGAACTTTGCAACCAATTTCCAATATTTTCAAACTCCATGCTAAGAATGATTATGTATTGCATCATTGCATATGGGATTTCTCATTGAAAAGGGTTGTGTACATGTTTATTGTTTAGAGTTTTGTCTGCTAAAGTACACAGTGTATAAATGTGCTGAAATGCCACTGGTTCAGGAGTTTAAGGGCTAACAGTTGTGTCCTGTGAGATGCAGGAAGTCTGCCAGTGGCTTCTTTGCATCTGTTGCCAACAAGCATAATCACTGGAGCAGAATGTGTGGCCATTTGGCTCTTCCGTTCATAAAAAAGGAAAAGACAATGCTGGGACGCTAAACTTAGCACTGCTGAGAATGAAGAATTTCAGCTGCCCTATACACTCCATTTGATCATACAAAATGATTAGTTCAATATGCATATGTGATAAGTTCCTGCAACATCAAAAAAGCCAAAAACTTCAACCCAAATCCACACAACCAGCAGTGATAATTAAATGCCTATGTGTGGCGATTGCACTGCAATAATGCCTTTTTTCTTTAATCTTGTTTCTACTCTAAAATATCTAAAACTTCTTAAATGAAGAAGCAAAAATGTTGTGTTGTTTTTAGAAATAATGTCAAAATGAAGTTGGTTTTTCCTTAAAACAAGCAAACTAATCTGCCAATGGGGTAAGGAAATTATTCTTATTTCAAAGTAAAAACAAGATTGTCTCGTTGGCAGATTATTACGCTTGTTTTAGGGAATAACTCACTTAATTTTGACTTATTATTTCTAAAAACAAGAAAACGTTTTTGCTTGTTTAGAAAATGCTTCTTGATTTAAGATGTATTTAAGAATTTTCAGATATTTGGACTAGAAACGAGTAAAAAAGGCTTTTTTTTTTGCAGTGCGCAATTTTGACTTTATTAAATTATTATTTTTTCAACAGGAATTGATTGGGTTGTGCATTAGTGTGTGAATTATACATTGGCGATCAGGGGAGGGTAAGCTTTTTCGGTAATGTTACTGTAGTTTGTGTAATACATGTTTCAGTCATTTTTGTATTTATTTAAATTACATCTAATTTATTAATAAAACGTATTTAAGTGTTGAGTGTTTTGAGGGATATTTAGCGTTTGACCTACAGTATACACACACACACACACACACACACACACACACACACACACCCCGAACGCACAGCTGCATTTGAGGAAGGCCTCACTAAAGGTCAGTCACTGACATCATTACTGCTTTCACTTAGGTCCCTGTGAAACCTCTGCTGACCCACACCTTTCCTCATTACTCTCTTTCTCCCTCTTCCTGTAGTATTTCTCTCAGCTGTGTGAAACAGCAGTGACTCTGAGCGGGCAGGAAAACAGCCAAAAAACACAGCCGTAAAAATAAGACACCACTCTGGAAACACCATCAAGGCCGCCATGTTAAACTGCTGCTGTCTACGCCTGTGACCTACATAGTGAAGACTACACAGGCATGTTACCAGTAGCAACTGTGTGTTTCTTTTGACTGCATAACAAGTTTCTTATTGATTTTCTTTTTGTTTATGTGAAATGAATCAAATCCAGTGATGCTGAAGTTTGCATAGCATAAAACTTGAAATACTTTATACATATACTCCATGATAACTTAGAGAAAGCACACTCTGAAATAAAAGTTGACTCCGTATTTTCTCACCCTCAGGTGGTTATAAGCATTATAAGTTACTTTATTCACAAAAACACAATAGAAAAGAATTTGAAGAGAGCTGACAATTGTTGACTTCCACAGAATAAAAAAGAGATACTATGGAAGTCAATGCTTAGAGATTTCTTCAAAAATATCTTATTTTCTGATTAACAAAAGGTTTACAAAAGTTTTGAGTGAACTATCCCTTTAAGTGATCACTTAAAGGGGTCATGAACTGCCTTTGTATTATTTTCTACTGTTCTCTGAGGTCTACTTATGATTTTCATTCATTCATTTTCTTTTCGGCTTAGTCCCTTTATTATTCTGGGGTCGCCACAGCGGAATGAACCGCCAACTTATCCAGCATATGTTTTACGCAGCGGATGCCCTTCCAGCTGCAACCCATCACTGGGAAACATCCACACACACTGATTCACATACATACACTACAGACAATTTAGCGTACCCAATTCACCTATAGCGCATGTCTTTGGACTTGTGGGGGAAACCGGAGCACCCGGAAGAAATCCACGCCAACACGGGGAGAACTTGCAAACTCCACACAGAAATGCCAACTGACCCAGCAGAGGCTAGAACCAGCGACCTTCTTGCTGTGAGGCAATTGTGCTACCCACTGCGCCACCGTGCAGCCCTACTTATGATTTTATCAAAATTTTCACACAGAAACTATTTAGAAGTCATTTAGAAAGCTATTTTTGTCCTGCTTTGAAAACCTGTAACCATTGACTTCCATAGTAGGAAAAAGAGATACTATGAAAGTCAATGGTTAGAGATTTCTTCAAAAATATCTTATTTTCTGTTTAACAAAAGAAAGTCAAACTGGTTTGGAACAAGTGAAGTATGTGTAAATTAGGAGTTTTCAGTTTTGGGTGAACTATCTCTTTCAGTCACATGTGTCAAAGTCAGTTCCTGGAGGGCCGAAGCTCTGAGCAGTTTAGTTCCAACCCTAATTAAACACTAATTGAGTCTTTCAGGCTTGTTTGAAACCTACAGGTAAGTGTGTTGGAGTAGGGTTGGAACTAAACTGTGCAGAGCTGCGGCCCTCCAGGAACTGGCTTTGACACCTGTGCTTTAAGTGATAACTTAAATGGGTCACAAACTGACTTTTTTATTATGTTTTACTGTGTACTTATGATTTTATCAAAATTTGCACATAAAAATTATTTTGAATAATTTTGAAAGCGGCAGCAGTAATGCGGTCGATGTACCGGTCCGTTGTGGTGAAGAAGGAGCTGAGTCGAAAGGCAAAGCTCTCGATTTACCGGTCAATCTACGTTCCTACTCTCACCTATGACCTACCGAAAGGACTATGAGTTTCCTTCGCAGGGTGGCAGGGCGCACCCTTATAGATAGGGTGAGGAGGTCTGTCACCCGGGAGGAGCTCAGAGTAGAGCCGCTGCTCCTCCACATCGAGAGAAGTCAGTGGCTCGGGCATCTGTTTCGGATGCCTCCTGGACGCCTACCTAGGGAGGTGTTCCAGGCATGTCCCACCAGGAGGAGGCCTCGGGGAAGACCCAGGACACGCTGGAGGGACTATGTCTTTCGGCTGGCCTGGGAACCCCTCGGGATCCCCCCGGAGGCGTTGGAGGAAGTGTCTGGGGAGAGGGAAGTCTGGGTTTCTCTCCTAAGACTGCTGCCCCCGCGACCCGGCCCCGGAAAAGCGGTTGAAAATGAATGAATGAATGAATTTTGAAAGCTATTTTTGTCCTGTTTTGACCCCCTTTATAAAAATTCACTGCACAGGCATGGTGGATTGTCAATCAAAGTAATCATTCACTGGTATGGTTGGCTAATAGTTGGTGGGCGGAGCTAAACAGATCTTAGGCGGAGTTTAGCCACATTACACACTGAAGTAGCACAACCTTCGTTTGAGCTGTTTTTAGACTAACAATTAAGTTGTGAGTTTTGGAACATACAGGATGTTTTATATTACACTGACTTCTCATGTCAGAAGATCAAGGGGGATTTGATTTCTCAGTTCACGACCCCTTTAAATTTGGTTTGTGGCTCATGAAATGAAATTGAATAGCTTTGACACTGAATAAGGCATGTAAATCTTTGCCTGCTAGCTGTTTTTTAATTTAAGTTTTTTATTCTAGAAACAAAGCCATAAACATGTCTTGAACACCGAAGTGGACCAATTTGTTTAATCTAAATAGAATAGAAATAATATTTTATTGCTAATAATATTATAAAATACACACAGACGGTTATTTGTATGCCTCAAAACATAGTTAAATGTGTGATATTTTCAATTTAAAACAGCACAATTGCAGGAAAAAGTAGTAGTTTGTATAACTGGACATTACTATTGATTGTACATTGCTGTTGTACAGTTCTATAGTAAAACAGCTGCTCTCGTTCAGGATCAAACTGATGCTTTGCACTGGAACTTGCCCTCTGTAAACCTTAAACCCTGCCTACTTTAATTTGATTGGCAGTAATTTTGACAATGATGAGCAGTGTATACTGAAGTGCAGCAGCGCAGTGCAGGAATGTCAAATACTTGGGAGGGACAGTTTAGCCATTTTCTAATTATTCACAATTGTCTATGGTGGTTACAGCTCTGTAATGTTTTGGAAAATTTAATTTACCACAGAAGTATCTCTGCTTTAAGACACTGCCAAATCTTTGTGTTGTGTATAGTTGTTTTTTCTTTTTTCCTTTTATACTTTGGTGGCTAATTTTAGTTCTTTCTTTATTTTATTTTTTATTGTCAGTTTATAGCTGCCATCAGACATACAGATACTATTGGTTTAGAAACTACAATAGTGTTCATAAGTTTGGGGTTGGTAAGATTTTATAAATGTTTTACTTTTGTTTTTAATAAGTCTAGTCTACTTTGTTTTTATCAGCTGCTTTACACTGTAAAAACATTAATATTGTAAAATATTTTTTAAATAACTCATTTCATTCATTCATTTTCTTTTCGGTTTAGTCCCTTTATTAATCTGGGGTCGCCACAGTGGAATGAACCGCCAACTTATCCTGCATATGTTTTATGCAGCGGATGCCCTTCCAGCTGCAACCCATCACTGGGAAACATCCATACACACCCATTCACACTCATACACAACGGACAATTTTGCTTACCCAATTCACCTGTACTGCATGTCTTTGGACTGTGGGAAACCGGAGCACCCGGAGGAAACCCACGCAAACACAGGGAGAACATGCAAACTCCACACAGAAATGTCTACTAACCCAGCCGGGGCTCGAACCAGCGACCTTCTTGCAGTGAGGTGATTGTGCTGCCCTAACTAATTTCAATTATACTATATTTTAAAATGTAATTTCTTCCTTAGAAATTTAGTCTCCAGAAATAATTCTGATATGTTGAAATGCTGTTCATGAGACATTTCTTAACATTAAAACAGTTGTGCCATTTTTTTTGTTGTAGAATCTCAACTTAAAAAAATACAAAATAAATCTTCGTTGAATACACATTAAAAAAATGACGTTTGCTGTTTGTTCAAACTACTCAGTTAATATGAGCTCAAACAACACTATTCTTAAATTCTTTTTTGGACAACTTTATTGTTTTGTTCAATTCACTTACAGTTGTAAAACTAATAAGTTAACTTATTTCCTTCATGATGTCCTAACACAAATCGATTGTGTCGAACCCAGCAGTTTTTAAAGTGTACAACATTCAGACAAACAGCATTTATTCTTAACAAATCTTGCTCACACTTTATTTAAAGGTACAATTCTTGTTATTAATAAACCCTTAAAATGACTTTTGGAAAAAAAACTTCTAATTTGATGCTTATTAATAGTTAAGGCAGTAGTTGGGTTTAGGTATTGGGTAGGATTAGGGATGTAGAATAAGATCATGCAGGATATGTACATTCATTCATTCATTCATTTTCTTTTCGGCTTAGTCCCTTTATTAAACTAGGGTCGCCACAGCGGAATGAACCGCCAACTTATCCAGCATATTTTTTTTACGCAGCGGATGCCCTTCCAGCTGCAACCCATCACTGGGAAACACCCATACACACCCATTCAATACGGACAATTTTGCTTACCCAATTCACCTATACTGCATGTCTTTGGACTTGTGGGGGAAACCGGAGCACCCGGAGGAAACCCACGCAAACACGGGGAGAACATGCAAACTCCACACAGAAACGCCAACTGACCCATCTGGGGCTCGAACCAGCGGAATATATACATTATAAGTACTAATAAACAACCAATAGCTTAATAATGGGCAGGTAATAAGCCACTAAGTAATAGTAAGAAATGTTACTTAAACTAAAGTGTTGTTAAATTTTTTTTCATTTAAATTTTTTACTGTCATTTTTGATCAATTCAATCCATCCTTGCTAAATAAAAGTAATAATTTCTTTCAATGGACTCAAAACTTCTCAATAACAGTGTGTTTTTCCCACAGATGAGCATCGTTTTATCCAGGAAACATCAGGCATCTGCCAGGACTGCTTTAATGCACTACATAGTGTGTGTAATGATCCTGACATGTCGTCGCGATGCATTTGCTGGATTTCACTTCTAGTTCCACTGACATGCTTGCAAATCCATAGTTTCAAATTCATCGTTTTTTGACTTTGAGTCAAAAGGTTAAATCTCGCATTGACCTCTGCCTCAACCGGGCAGCTGTTCTCCTCCCTTTAACGCAATGGAAAATATGAGTAATGTTGAGCCCCGCAAGTACATCTCAGCACTTCAGGACCTCTTCTGTGTCTCCATAGCAAATGACATAACAAAGCCAGAGAAATGACATTTGCTTTTCCTAAAAAAAAAAAGATAGAAGGAAGGGTTTCTTACATAAGTTGCAGGCTCCGGACACTGGGTTGCAGTTTTTGTCATGACATGGACAGTTCTGGGCACAGTTCACTCCAAAACGACCCAATTCGCAGGTCAGGTTGCAGCTAAAATGAAGAGAAATGCAAAAACAAATTGTAAGAAAGAGAGTCAATATGAACATTATGTAGTTAGGGTTGTATTAACGTACTGTGAGGCCTAGTTAGGGCTGAAGCCCCTGTGCCCACAGAAGGAGAGGGCCTTTGATTGGCTGTACAATTCATTTGCGTCATGATGCCAGGAAACACTTATTCACATTGATAATATATAGTAGTGTTGTCACGAGACTGGAATGCGATACCAATCGCTACTGAAATTTTAAAAACGTCCATTTCCTGCTAATATTTGAGCACTGAGCGCGTTCTTAAACACCGCTGATTTGACATTGTGTTCACGTGCTCAACAGAAATGACTGTGACTGGCCGTGAAGGTCATCAGTTCACCGAACTCACCGTTGTTTACTAAATGTAATTACGGATACAGGGACACTGGAGTGTTTCAAAGCTGTGAAGATTAATTGATTCATCAGTGGATCGCTCATATGTCAGCTCATACACAGACCAGCTGATCTTCGCTGCTTTAAAATGCTCCAGTGTCCCTGTATCTGTAGTTACACTCAGGAAACAGCGGTAAGTTCGGTGAACTGATGACCTTTACGGCCAATCACAGTTATTTCTGTTGAGCACGTGAACACAATGGCAAATCAGTGCTGTTTAAGAACCCGCTCAAATGTTAGCAGGAAATGGGTGTTTTTAAAATTTCAGTACCGAATGGTATCGAATTCTAGTATCATGACAACACTATAATATATTAAGTAATCTGGGGTCTGTTCTTTGTACCTTGCTTAAATGATCTAAGATGATTTTGGCAGATCTATAGGCCTACATAGTCACTAATTACTGTTCTCTTTGAACCCCTTGGGGAGGACCACCCCTGTGACAATATTTGTACTTTTATTTTGTAGATTGCATACGTTGTTTTTTTTTTTTCTACTTCTATTTTTTATTTTATATATTACTATATAGGGCCTCACGGCGGTGCAGTGGGTAGCACAATCGCCTCACAACAAGAAGGTCGCTGGTTTGAGCCTCGGCTGGGTCAATTGGCATTTCTGCGTGGAGTTTGCATGTTCTCCCCGTGTTGGTGTGGGTTTCCTCTGGGTGCTCCGGTTTCCCCCACAAGTCCAAAGAGATGTGCTATAGGTGAATTGGGTAAGCTAAATTGTCCATAGTGTATGTGTGTGAATAAGTGTGTATGGGTGTTTCCCAGTGATGGGTTGCGGCTGAAAGGACATCCGCTGCGTAAAACATATGCTGGATAAATTGGCGGTTCATTACACTGTGGTGACCCCAGATTAATAAAGGGACTAAGACGAAAAGAAAATGAATGAATGAATATTACTATATATTACTATATTACTATTTTGCTATTTTCCCCAAATTAATACAGTATATAACCTATAGGTTACTATTGTAAAACAATAAAATAAAATCAGCTGTGGTTTGCTTGAAATGACACAATCAAATCCTGTTTATATGAAATAAGCTGCTGTTCCCGAGCAGGTTTGAGCTTCCAGACCTGTTGCCATGACAACAACTCTCAGATGAGTTTTGAAGAACGAAACTATCCTAGATTATGTCTAATCGTCAATAACCAAATCCAGCTAAATGAGTAATCCACATACGAAGAACAGGTCCCTGTTCTTAATTTAGGTTAAACCAGATGAACTGAAAATAATTTTTAAACAGTATGTTACAGATTTTACCACAAAACATTTTCAACATGGATAAAAATGCTTTCTGAGCACCGTATTACAATTTAAGCAATACAAATATTCATTCATTTCATTCACTTTCCTTCGGCTTAGGAACTAATTTATCAGAGGTTGCCACAGTGGGATGAACCGGCAGCTATTCCAGCATATGTTTTATGCAGCGGATTCCCTTCCAGCCACAACCCAGTCCTGGGAAACACCCATACACTCTCACGTTCACACACACACTCATACTTACTTTTTTACTCTCAGGGTCATTTATATCGAAGTTGATATTTAGCTACACCATATTGGTATTTCGTAACATCTAGATTTTATGTTGTTAGCCCAACGCTCAACCCCCAATCTGGAGGACCAGGACATACACTACGGACAATTCAGTTTACCCAATTCACCTACAGCACATGTCTTTGGTCTCCACACAGAAATGCCAACTGGCCCAGCCGGGACTCGAACCAGTGACCTTCTTTCTGTGAGGCGACAGTGCTAACCACTGAGCCACCGTGCTGCCCCACGAATATTCACTTCATTAAAAACATACTATATACACACATCACCTTTTAAAATGACACTATATACACTGTATAAATTCTGTAGGACACTATACTGTGTATAAACAGGACACTATGTTATGGGTGCAACAATATGGACTTCTCATGGTTTGGTTTTTGGTTTTAGGTCACAATTTCGGTATAGTTCGGTATATATATGTTATGTTCAGTAAAAAAAGCACTTTCAAATAAAAATAAAAGACAAAAAACTACATACAAAATAGATAAAAAAATAAATAATAATAAAATAAACAGTGCTTTTCAGGTTTTTCGTGTACCTAACAGTAGTTTTCAGTTACATAAACTGAAAAATATAATCAAATAAAACTGCATATTGTATATAATCTTCTTATAATATACCAGTGTGTAAATATAAAAAGCTTCGGTAAAGATTTCTTTCTTTTATTTTTTGTAATCAGACTTCATAAAAACAGAAACACTTTGATTGACATTCTCTCTTTGTACTTGTCATCAGAGGGGGAAAGCTCCGCCCATTAGTGATGATCTCTCCCTCATTAGCATAGGGCGTTAGTCTTGTTTTTGAATCTGCCACTATGCTGACACATAGGCTTTTGTAGCTCCACCCTCTTTTAAAAAGAGCACAATCTCATTTGAATTTAAAGCGACAGTCACCGAAATGGCACAATTACGGTCAAAGCCTAAAAGGGCCAGTTTCAAAGAGATTTTTGTGGGGTATTTTGACCTGAAACATCACACACACTCTAGGAACATCAGAGACTTATTTTACATCTTGTAAAAACGGGCATAATAGGCCCTCTTTAACGTTGAATTTGTTTCCACTAAGTATCAGAAAGGCTTTCTATAAAAGAGAATGAGTGTGCATTTGAGCGTGTGCTTTTCTCTTATTTTGCACACTGCAGTTTAAAGCTCATCTTTAAACCATTAAGAATGACTCTCTGTTGTTTTTGTGATTCACTGGTTAATAAAAACAGGCTCAGATATCAAGATGACCTAAATATGTGCGTGACTCAGAGATGTGACTTACTATGTCCCGTAGAATCCTGGGTCGCACAGACACTCTCCTGTGGCGAAATGACAGTCTCCGTTAAAGCAATGACTGCAGTCTTTCTCACAGTTTTCTCCATACGTGCCATTAGGACAGCGAACCTCACAGCTGAACGCAAAAATGAAAGAGGATAAGGTTATAAAAACACACTGAGAATCAATTCAAAACCTATTTCAGGCTATTTTTTTATCAGAACAGTCTCTAAGAGAATGATTAAGAGACCGGAAATGAAAACATTGAGAGGAAAATCCACTTGGGTATGATTTTTCAATGCAAAAACCCATGATGAATATTTGAATCCTCAAGCTTTATATGAGAATCGTGTCCTTAATCAGGTGGAAAAGATTCTGAATGATCCAACTCATTTTGATATCCACATTATGAACAGCTCTGGTAGGAGATATAGAGTCCCTAAGTGTAGGTTGAACCTATATAAGAGATCCTTTGTACCTGTTTTAGTGGGTTTATGTAACGAGTTTATCTTAATTATCATTATAATTATTGTAATTGTGGTATTTTGTATTGTTTTTATCGTTTGTTTTTATATATGTCTGCAACAATATGGTGATGCCATAACAAAATTCCTGTCAAGGACAATAAAGTTTACTTACTTACTTAAAAAAAGAAAATACATGATTACACAAATATTTGAACAGCAGTATATTGATGTATAAATTGTTTGTTTACATTCAATGCACTTTTCCCCTCTTTCATAATTCCTTTAATATTACAATTTTCATAATCTGGTAATTAACACACGATTAATTAACATTTTGTGCATGATTTATTTTATTTTATTTTATTTTATTTTATTGAATTGAATTGAATTGAATTGAATTGAACAGTAATTTTAGCTTTAGTGATAGCGTACCGGTCTCCAATCCAGCCGGGGTTGCAGTGTGAGCACTTTCCATCGATGCGGTTGCAGAAGTGACCATCTTTGCATGGAGGACACTGATCTTTACAGTTCTCTCCGAAGTAGCCCGGTGCACAGATTTGATCACATTTGGTCCCGTTCCAGCCACTTTCACAGGTCTCACAGTGACCCTCCGTCACTTTACAGGGCTGCTGGCCTTTACAGTGACCACATCTGAAACGAGTGAAGATGGAGCATGTATGGTCAGCCAAAAATGAAGAGAGCAAGGTACAGCTGTATAATCATTTTCATTTAAAGCTTTGTAAATGCACTGCTGATCGAAAATTTGGAATTGAAATTTTAATATAACTATTTCGTAATATAATAAGCAGTGTTTAGAAATGTAGTTTATTCTTGTGATGCAAAGATTCTTTAGTTTTAATTTTTTTTATATAATAATTTTTTTCGGGTTTTTCACCTTTGTTGGACAGGACAGTAGAGAGAATTGACAGGAAAGTGTTGGGAGCAGAGAGAGGGGAAGGATTGGCATAGGACCTCGTGGCGGGAATCGAACTCGGGTCGCCGTGAGCATGCATGTGTCGATGCACTTTCCACTACGCCATTGGCACCGACTTTAGTTTTTATTTTAATGTATTTTAAAAATGTAATTTATATCATTAAAGTACAAATGAAATCAAAACTAACCATACAATTTTGTTGGCTCACATTGGTAGTTTTGTGCTGAACAATTCATCTGTGCATGTCATTAAGAAAAAAAAATGTTTGCACTTCCTGTTTGTTTTCAGTTCAATTGTCAGATTACATCTGTATTGGGTATTGGGCGTGGCTAACATACTTAACCACGCCCCTCCAGCTGTCAGTTTTAACAGCGCTATGACAACAAACAGAAATGGTGAGGAGGAAACCCTTTTCCTGAACATTTTAAATGAAATGGCTACTTTACTACATCCATCAGCTTGCAGTAGAAAAAACAAGCCACACACACTGTTTTCTCATTTAATATTCCGTTCCTATAGGAAAAAAACAAAACAAAAAAAACAAAACAGTCGCAGTTTTCGGTTCATGTGGACTTTAATGGAAAGCTCATGATTTAACACTGCTAGCATACAGTATTTCTAAAATGTACTGTAATACATTTACAATAGTAACGTGTTGAAATGAAAATGAAAAAGCCTATATTACTATTGGAAAACCTGTAACGCTAACTTGGTCAGGTAAATCATTTCTTAGCCAATCATATGGCAGCTTTAAGTCTTCTTCCCTGTGTACTATAGAGGCAGTGTTAGCACTAGGCTAATGATTTCAGACTTGCCTTCAATTGGCTTTGTAACTAGTACGAGCTTGATTAGCTGTTGGAGGGGTCTGCAGGACATCAACACTAGCATAATTTTAACATGAATTAGTAATTAGCATGTGCTATTACATAGTTTATTATTAGCCTACATAAAAACACATTTTAACTTATCTAGCATTGGCTGATTTGACACAGCTAATATGATAGCTTGTTTATATGATTAGCAAATTTCTAATGTTGACGTTCATGTAGCATAATTTAGCATGTTGTTCTAACTAATTAATCAGTAACAAAGTATGAAAATACAATTAATAAGCACATTATAAATGTGCTTAGGGCGGCGTGATGGTGCAGTGGGTAGCGATGTCGCCTCACAGCAAGTAGGTCGCTGGTTCGAGCCTCGGCTGGGTCTTTTGGTATTTCTGTGTGGAGTTTGCATGTTCTCCCCGTGTTCGCGTGGGTTTCCTCCGGGTGCTTCAGTTTCCCCCACAAGTCCAAAAACATGTGGTATAGGTGAATTGGCTAAGCTAAATTGTCCGTAGGGTATCTGTGTGAGTGAGTGTGTATGGTTGTTTCCCAGTGCTGGGTTGCAGCTGAAAAGACATCTGCTGCATAAAACATATGCTGGATTGACAGTTCATTCCGCTGTGGCGACCCCTGATTAATAAAGGGACCAAGCCGAAAAGAAAATGAATGAATGAATGAATGATAAATGTGCTTATAAGTCAAGAATACAGTATTTGTAGCTGTATTTATGAACTGCTTACTAACGTCTGTTACTACTTAATGTAGAGTTGATGCTTAACAAATGATGAATTAACTATTTGCTAATGCTTAATAAATGATTCATAACATGTAGTTATTGTAAAGTTACCCATTTCAGATGTTTTACAATGTGGTTACTCTGCTGTTTGTCCATTAATGACATCCCATCAGGCCCATTTTTATCATCATATGATCTCTTTAAAAACTAAATCAGATGACTTTTTGAATGCGCATTCTGGATTCTATTCATTAAACGTGTTTCCATTTTATTCTATGCTCATTTTTTTCTTATTGGATAAAAAGTTTATCGTACTCCGATATGTCCATATGTTTTTTTTTTTTTATGCGCATTTTAAAAAAGGTATGCGCATCTTGGTGTTTTTTTATGTAATATTCCAAAATGCATATCAAAATAGGTGTATAGAAACAGGTATATTTGTATAAAGTGTTTCCTCACTTGTTCCTGCAGTTCTGTCCATACAGTCCAGCTGGACACGGCTCACGGCACAGCTTCCCTCTGTATCCGGGTTTACAGGTACAGGATCCATCTGCCTGGTTACACTTCCCATGCCCACACTGGCACTGCCGCTCGCAGCGTTGACCCCAGAGCTTCTCTCGGCACTGGCAGCGGCCTGTGAACTGCTCACAGGGTGAGTTATTGCACGTACACTGAGCGCCGCAGTTTCGCCCGAACCAGCCGGGATTACAGATGCAGCGGCCTGTGTTCTGTTCACACACTGAGTTGATGCTGCAGTAGCAGTTGTTGTTGCACTGCGGCCCCCAGAAACCCACATGGCAGGTGCATTTGCCCGTTTCCTGGTCACACTTTCCTCTCTGGCAATTGCAGGGATGCTCGCAGTTCTGGCCCCAGCGGTTTGGGTAGCATGTGCACTTCCCGGTCACGTCATCACATTTACCGTTAGGGTGACATGTGCACATGCCTTTACAGTCTGGACCCCAGAACTGAGGCGGACACTCTGGAGGAGAAAAAAAAACATGTACAGGTTTTAGATTACATTGTCCAAGCAAAACAGACATATTACTGTGCAATTAGGCTAAATGGATGATTTATTTTTGGCCATTATATATATTTTATATATATAAATATAAATATAGTTCATACAAAAAAATGATTTGCTCAAGCCTCAAGGGGTTTCTTTATTCTGTTGATCACAAAATGTTTACAGGTTTCATGTTTTCTTTAAGAAATATTTTGTTTTATTTTGGCTAGAATAATACAATGATTTGCCTAATTACCCTAACTTGCCTAATTAGCCTAGTTAAGTATTTCAATTGCACTTTAAGCTGAATACTAGTATCTTGAAAAATATCTAGTAAAATATTATTTACTGTGAACATGGCAAATATAGGCCTCACGGTGGCGCAGTGCGTAGCACGTTCGCCTCACAGCAAGAAGGTCGCTGGTTCGAGCCTCGGCTGGGTCAGTTGGCGTTTCTGTGTGGAGTTTGCATGTTCTCCCCATGTTGGCGTGGGTTTCCTCCGGGTACTCTGGTTTCCCCCACAAGTCCAAAGACATGCGGTACAGGTGAATTGGGTAAGCTAAATTGTCCGTAGTGAATGTGTGTGAATGAGAGTGTGTGGATGTTTCCCAGTGATGGGTTGCAGCTGGAAGGGCATCCGCTGTGTAAAACATATGCTGGATAAGTTGGCGGTTCATTCCGCTGTGGCGACCCCAGATTAATAAAGGGACTAAGCCGAAATGAAAGTGAATGAATGAATGAATGGCAAATATAAGAAATCAAATAAAAGAAATCAGTTATTAAAAATTAGTTATTAAAACTATTAAGTTTAGAAATGCGTTCTTGCATTAAACAGAAATTGGGGGAAAAATATACAGGGGGACGAATAATTCTAACTTCAACTATATATATATATATATATATATATATATATATATATGTATATATGTATATATGTATATATATATATGTATATATGTATGTAAGTATGTATATATATATGTATATGTATGTATGTGTATTTGTATTTTTTGTGTGTTCAACAAGTTAAAGGGTGAGTAAATGATGACAGAACTTTCCGTTTTGGGTGGACCATCCCTTTAATAAAATTTTATGATGAAATAACATTCACATCTGTCTTTTTCACCGTTTTTCATTCATTCATTTTCTTTTCGCCTTAGTCCCTTTATTAATCTGGGGTCACCACAGCGGAATGAACCGCCAACTTTCACTACTGCATACATTTTTTTCCTAAGTAAGTCTTATTATTAGTGACAGTTTAAAGGCAAGAGGGGCATTTTATAATATATATTTTTTTAAATCTTATTTTCACCAAGTCAGCATTTATTTTTATATTTGATTAAAAGTGCAGTAAAAACAGTAATGTTGTGAAATATAATTAGGAAATATCTGTTGTTTGCATTACAAATATTTTCTAACAGATTTGTATTAATTATAAAAAGCTATTTTCATTCTTCTTCAACCATCAGTTACATTGCAGAGGTGAAAATTGTATAAAAAGGTAACAGTTATGATTTGATTTATACTTGTCAAAAGTAAATTTGGTCAATTTTGTTGTCTTTGAATTGAAGTGGGGTGTTTTCAAGCATTTGATCATTTTTTAAAACGGGTTTTTGGATTTAATATGATAGAATTAACTTATGATTTGGCCTTTTTCTGTAAGTAAACATTATTAGATAACTTAAATATACCCTTACAGAAAACAAAATGAAACATTTTTATACCTAAATCAGGCAAAAAACATTTCTAAATGCATATACATGACAAACTACACTCTACACTACTAAAGGACATACTACACTCTAAAAATGCTGGGTTGTTATAACCAAATGTTGGGTCAAATGGGCAAACCTAACGTTGTGTTAAAATTTTCCAATACATTTAAATGACAATTTTTTTTTTTGTCCATATGTTGGGTTACAACAACCCATAAAAGGCCAAAATGTGATAGTACGATGAATTATAAACTTTACACTGGGGGAAAAAAGTAAAAAAGTAAACGTACTTGTGTCACAACTTGCCCCGAAATATCCATGACGGCAGCGACATTCGTTTGGCCGGACACAGACCTCGTTTTCATTACATGTGAAGTTACCTTCACAGAGAGCTGAGAGGACAATAATAAAATCAAGATAAACATCAAGTAAAGTGACACTCAGCAAGTGATCTAAACATTGAGAACTTACGCATTAAACACTCATCGCCTTGCTGTGCCCATCCACTGCAACACGTAAACCCTGCTGACCTGCAGATAAGATGATTTTATTACTTGAGGAAAATTAATTTACTTAACATTTGAAAGAACAGCTCATCATTAAAGGTGCCATAGAAATGCATTGATTCAATATGTTAAATTGTTATCCAAAATCTGTTTGTGTTATGAGGTTGTTGTCTATGGTCATCTATTCGGTGCGCTTTCATGACTTCAGGAGGCGTGGCTTTGGACAGTAGGGAGGGACTGAATTTTCAATGCTATTTTGCTAGAGTTAGCATTTACCCAGATCTCCTACTGCACTTTTAATTTCTGCATAAACAGATGCATTTTATAGTTTGTCATCCTTTTACGCCAAAAAGTTACAGTAAGAGCTGATTGGACACAATGCATAAACATGCTTTAAACACTTATATCCTCCAGTTTACATGTATGTTGCCTCATTACAAACATATGCAGCAAATTTCACAAATATACACGTCAAACTAACAAAGATGCATTTAAACAGACCTTATGCCTTTTCAAGGGGCGCTGAATAAATTTATAATCCGGATTTCCCACAGCCTGACCTCCCGCCTGTGCCCTACCCACCTGCAGCTCCACACAGGAAGCTTGGTCAGAAGAATTATTATTATTTTATTTTTTCCCCTTTTCTTCCCCTCTCCTCGCCACTGATGCCACTGGCTTGCTCGGATCGGGACTTATGGAGCTGGTGGATTTGCTCTTCAGTGTTTGAACTTAGCAGTAAAACTTAAACAACACTGAACTGAACTGAACTAAACTTCAACTCTGAAATCTGGACTTTACTAGAACATGTTAAGCTGCTTTGACACAATCTACGTTGTAAAAAGCGCTATACAAATAAACTTAATTTGAATTGAATATTTCTGAATAGGGCCTCACAGTGGCGCAGTGGGTAGCACGTTTGCCTCACAGCAAGAAGGTCGCTGGTCGCTGGTTCGAGCCTCGCCAGTTGGCGTTTCTGTGTGGAGTTTGCATGTTCTCCCTGTGTTGGCGTGGGTTTCCTCCGGGTGCTCCGGTTTCCCCCACAAGTCCAAAGACATGCGGTATAGGTGTATGGATGTTTCCCAGAGATGGGTTGCAGCTGGAAGGGCATCCGCTGTGTAAAACATAAGCTGGATAAGTTGGCGGTTCATTCCGCTGTGGCGACCCCAGATTAATAAAGGGACTAAGCCGAAATGAAAATGAATGAATGAATGAATATTTCTGAATAATATTTAAATTAAAATTTTAAAAATTATAAAAGTCAAACTGAACTGTAATGCAAACCGAACTGACAATTTTGTGAACCCTCCCACCCCTAATGCCTAGGTACAGTTAAAGTCAAAATTGTTAGCTCTACTGTGATTTTTTTTTTTTTTTTCAATTTTAAATATTTCCCAAATGATGTTTAACAGAACAAGGATTTTTTCACAGTATTTCCTATCATATTTTTTTTTTCTGGAGAAAGTTTGTTTTATTTCTTTTATTTCGGCTAGAATAAAAGCAGTTTTAAAAATTTTTAATACCCTTTATTACTAGCCCCCTTAAGCAATATATATTTTTTGATTGTCTACACAATAAACCATCATTATACAATGACTTGCCTAATTACCCTAACTTGCCTAATTAACCTAGTTAAGCCTTTAAATGTCACTTTAAGATGAATGCTAGTATCTTGAAAAATATCTAGTCAAATATTATGTGCTGTCATCATGACAAAGATAAAAGAAATCAGTTATTAGAGATGAGTTATTAAAACTATTATGTTTACAAATGTGTTGAAAAAAATCTTCTTACCGTTAAACAGAAATTGGGGAAAAATATGCAGAGGCGATAATAATTCAGGAGGGCTAATAATTTTGACAAACTATATGCAGATTTTTATTATGTGGCACCTTTAAGCATGTTTTCTGACAAATGCTTTAACCAAAGTTTTAACTGTCCTTGGTCGATCTGAGCATGTGGCTCTTGAGGAATATGGCAAATGTCTGTATGCCATCTGGAGCTTCTCTTGAACTTCACAAGTGCAGATGTTTTAGATAGCGAACATACACTGACTCGCACAAACACAAGCGTAAGCATTCATTCCAACCTCCACCCTCTCAGTGACAGGAGTCATGCCAACCAGACAAGCGATAACTTCATTGCATCGTCAGACGTGGAGAAACAACGAGTGGCTGGATCCAAAATAAGGCCACAGCTTGATGTGATTAGAGATGCAAATGTCCTGCATTAGGCAGTCTAATAAACAGTCTGGACTGCAGAATAAATACATGAAAATAATACCTTTCATGTAGTGTGTAATGTGGCTCTTTGTAAATGTAAAAGGTCTGGACGATTTTAAAGATCAAAGAAAATGGAGTCTTTTAAAATAAAGTCGGTATATGAGTCATCTGTAATTCAAACATGCATAAACCTATGTAAGTTTGTAACAAATTTGCATAATTCCAGTGTGTGGTCTCCATTGGCTGCTTCAAATGCTGCAAAGCTGAAATTCAGTAATGGTAATGGTTGTTTTTCCCAAAGTGTAAGCAGTTGACCAATCACAACAGATCTGACCAATCAGAGAAGAGTAGACTCTCAGAGAGGTGGGATTTAGGCCTTAGATCGCTTAACCAACTGTTTCAAACACTGATTCTGCGTTCCTTAGTCCCCTAGTCCCTTATTTATCAGGGGTCGCCACAACGGAATCAACCGCAAACTAGCTCACAACCCAGTACTGGGAGACATCCATACACTCTCACACTATCCATACACATTCACATTCATACACTACGGCTAATTCATACACTACGAGATGCAATTCACCTATAGTGCATGTTTTTGGACTTTGGGGGAAACCGGAGCAGCCGGAGGAAACCCACGCCAACACAGAGAGAACATGCAAACTCCACACAGAAATGCCAAATGGTCCAGCCGGGACTCGAACCAGTGACCTTATTGCTGTGAGGCGACAGTGCTAACCACTGAGCCACCGTGTCGCCATCCATCCTAAATAATATTTGAAAATAGAATTAGCATGTCCCAAAATGTACTATGTTGAAAAGAGTACGCCAAAGGTTCCCGGATGCTGTACTATTTCTGGTAGAAATTTAAAGTGTAGAAACCTCCATACTCTAACCGCTAATATTGGACACAGTACATTGCACGTTGGATGTGAGCTTGGTTAGATTTTTTTTCACAAAAAGTACGTTAGGATGTAGTAAAAAGTATATGAATTGGGAAGCAGCGTGGGAAAAGCTGAACTGTTTTGTTATTTATTTATTCGTTTTTTATATATTTTATGGAAATACGCCTGTTATAGGAAACTCCAAAACAAAATTCACAATAGCATACAATACAATAGCATAATAAGAGCACCGTAAATTGAATATATTTTGCTCTTGTTCATCCTTATTTTTGTTAGGGAAACTTTGATTTAGATTTTTTTATTTTTACTACTGTATATCACTCATTTTCTTTTATAAATTTATTTCACACTACATATAGATTTTTTGCTTTTATATTCAGAACCTTCAGGACAAAAATCTCCCAATTGAAACCCATTAAATGCTAATATTTAATTTAAGTGCTATTTAAGCGCAAAAAGTTTACAGGTTTCCATATTGTTAAAAATGGCTTTAAAATTTTTATTATTTTTAATTAATTAAGTGTTCAACATTTTGTCACTTTTTTTTGTTGGTTTTATTTAAAATTTGACCTGTGAAGCAAAATAATGCTTAATGTTCTGCTTTTGAACACTGCAGGCCAAATACAACCTTGTCATTCCTATATCCAGTATGTCTATATTTGCTAAAATGATGCCATTCCTTATATCTCAGTTTCATTCGCAGTTCTTCATTCTCCAATTTTGAGTATAAAATTCCAGTGATACATGTCTTCAATTTGGTTTATTCCTCTTGGCTTCAGAGTAATTGAAATATAGTTGATGAGTCATCTATAACATCTTCTTTCACAGAAGAGAGTAAGACACATGGGTTTGGAGTGACACGATGTCAGAACTTACATTTTTTGAGGGGGTGAATTACTCTTAATCCATCACATATGATCCCGCTGGATTTTTGCATGTGTCTGCGGTGGATGTTTTATTCAAAGCATCTCACAACAGGCCTGCTGCAACAGCTTATTCTTACATGCCTTTCTTTTGACTGAAAATGATGGGAGTAAGAGAGAGGAATGGGTTTGGGACACAAGTAGAGCCTGATTTGAACCCATGTCTCCCATATCACATCACAATCCCTATGTACAGTTTACATAGCAGCTAAATTCAACCATTAGCAGTGTTCCATTTAAATTACTTTTCTAAGTTGTCTGAAAACTAACCTAGTTACTCAATAAGTAATTTAATTACTTGACTAAATAAAAAAATGCACATAAATCTCAACACATAATAGAAATTAAACTCTTAATTCTTTTCATTTCCAAGAGTCCAACTGAACCTTCTAAAAAAATGTTGTATAAAAAATTAACAAAACATAAAACGTATCAAATTAATAATACCATATTTCATACATATCATTATTTTAACATTTAATTGATTCTTAAGCATATGCAGTTGTCAGACAAATAAAACCTTTAGCTTTAAATATCTTTACATTTACGATACATTCATTCATTTTCCTTCGGCTTAGTCCTTTATCCATCAGGGGTCAGCACAGCGGAATGAACCACCAATTATTCCAGCATATGTTTTACGCAGCGGATGCCCTCATACACTACGGACAATTTAGTTAATTCACCTATACTGCCTATTGTAATTCTTCTTTGGGCTGTGGGGGAAATTGTAGCACCTGGAGGAAACCCATGCCAACATGGGGAGAACATGCAAACTCCACACAGAAATGCCAACTGGCCTAGCCGTGACTCAAACCAGTGACCTTCTTGCTGTGAGGCGACAGTGCTAACCACTGAGCCACCGTGATGCCCTAATTACGATACAATACAAATCAAAATATCTTTACAATTTAAACATTGTACTACATTGTATTACTGAAAAGTAAAGGGAATACTTTATTTTTAGGTAATTTTATTTAGATACTTATAAGATTCTTTCCTTAAATATTGTACATAAATTTAATCATTTAATATAAATCAATTCAGAGAAGCAGAGTAATAGACATTTTGCAGATTAATGATCTTTAATTGAAAAATATAATTATTATATTATATATTATAATTATTACTATTACTCTGATTCTGAATTGATTTATATTAAATTATAAAATTTATGTACAATATTTAAGGAAAGAATCTTATAAGTATCTAATTAAACTACCTAAAAATAAAGTATTCCCTTTACTTTTCAGTAGAAAGGTAACCTAATTACAGCAACTAGTTACTTAGCAACTAATTACACCCAATATTTGCCACCAGTTCATCTTTTAATGCCTAATCCTGTTTTATACATGTAGTTCAGTAGTTTATAAGAGTACAAAACTTGATTAATAAGTACAGAATCGAACTACGTAGGTTTTTACATAAAAGCATATCAGTTTTGCCTCTGTCCTGTTTGTATGGTGCAAGAAATTACATATATTGACTTAATAATGCTGCCAGATCTTAAAATAAGAATCAGATGATAGTTAAACCCATACACTTTATTTTGTTCTATAAGTAAGCACAATATTGTGACCTGTACCTGCATTATCTGGATCCCATAAGTCTCAATACATTTAAGAAAAGTTGCTTTAATAAGCAGACATGGCAACACTTTAAGAGCGTGATCTGTGAAGCAGCCTTCCAAACATAAATAAAACATGACACCTCAGTTTGGTTGAAAAAAGTGCCAACCGTGACTCTTTGGTCATGTTGGCTCATAAAATAGCAGAAACCAAATGCACAAGATGCCAGATCTTGCCATAAGGTTACCACTGTGTGATTCATTCAATGTCAGGAATGATTCATGCATAAGGAATGAGTCACACAATGATACATTGGTAGATTTGTTGATGTATTTTTATGGGGATGTCATACCTGTAATTTTACAAACGATTTTTATTTAAACTATTTCAACAATTCTGCTTCTCAATCAGCTCCCTAACATCTAAAGTCATTCATCACACTGTAAAAAATGCTGGGTTCCACACAATCGATTTGTGTTGGGACAACGTGAAGGAATTAGGTTCTTATTAGTTACTACTCATTAGTTAAACTTTTGTTTTTCAAATTGAAGTGGATTGAACATATAAAACAATTAAGTTGTCCTCCAAACAAACTCAAGAATTGCGTTGCTTTAGCAGTGTCCAGTATTGTTTGTGTTTAGCAGTGTCCAGTGTTGTGTTTGTATTTATGATTAATCCATGTAGCACCGTTGTCCTGCGAGACACGACATTTCGTTCCTCTGTATGTCCACACATGTAGCGGAATGACAATAAAGCTCGACTTGACTTGAAGTAGTTTGAACAAACAGCAAACATAATTTTTTTGAGTGCAGTAGGTCGTGTGTATGAATTCAGGCGCCGATGAGCTTGGTTCACTACACACTAGGACACACTGAGTGTAACATGAGGACGTCCTCATTGTACATCATCGAAACTGAAAATACCAACAACAGCATATTTTCATATATTAATTTTACTACGTTTTTTTTAAAGTACATAAATAATTAGATTGTTTCATATAACAACAACAACATTTCAACCACTAAACAATTATTAAAAGCTAGATTTTCCTAACCTATCTAGCTATGTTAGTTCATGTTAACGTGCATGTTCACACTGTCAGACTTAGGGTGCTAAGGGTGCATAGTGCATATCATGGGACTTTTCAGGGCATGAACATTTCAATGCACTGGCAGAATGTTGCGATTGAGATAGCACTTAAAATGGCTTGAGCTTCTTTCTTCTGTTGAAAACAAAAGAAGAAACTATGAAAAATGTAATAGTATTTTTCTTTCCTACTATGGAGGTGCCAGCAGTCTTTTGTGATCAACAGAAAAAAGAATCTCAAACAGGTTTAAAACCACAGGGAGAGTAAATGATTAGGTCCTTTTTATTTTTCATTTTTATTTTCATCTGTTTAAGTCACACAACTCTTTTCAACATTGACAATAAAATAGCAAATTGTATCAGCAAACTGATTTCGGAAGGAACAAGTGACACCAAAGACTGGAGTAATGTTTTGTATCAAATTAATTTAAAACATTAAAAATGATAGTATTTACTTTAGTTTTACTCCATTGAATGCCCTCTTGGTGACTTATTCTGCAAAAATTACTTTTATAAGGGGTTTAGACAGGGGTGTCATGACAGTCTGTGAATATAACCAGCTTCTAATAGTAAACATTTACTAATTGAATTTTTTTGCAGAAACACTTTGATTGACATTCTCTCTTTGTACGTGTCATCAGAGGGAAAGCCCTCTGATCATTAGTAATGATCTCTCCCTCATTAGCATAGGATGGTAGTCTTGTTTTTAAATCTGCCACTATGCTGACACATAGGCTTTTGTAGCTCCGCCCTCTTTTAAAAAGAGCACAATCTCATTTAAATTTAAAGCGTCAGTCACCAAAGTGGCACAATTAGGATCAAAGCCTAAAAGCGGCAGTTTCAACGAGTTATAAAACATTATTTCTGGAGTATTTTGAGCTGAAACTTCATATACACACTCAAGGGGCATCAGAGACTTACTTTACATCTTGTAAAAAGGGGCATAATTGGTCCCCTTTAACACTGAAAAAAAAAACAATCCCAAAACTCAAGCAATTCAGTGTGCAAAAATGTAAAATGTGTGACTTCCATGCTTAAAAAAACAAACATATTTTCCCACTTTTTGTTTTAACCTTTTAAATTACCCCTGCTATCTCCCCGTCAAGTGGTTTCCCCTTAAAATCGAATACTCTCTAAGTGCTCGTTGGATATAAGACACATGCCGCCCCTCATATTCCAGCACATGTGACCTCTGAGAGGCCTTGTCCACACTTTGGCTTCCTCTGAAGCGTGGGGGCCGCTTTCTGGCTTCAGTCACAGTTTGTTTAGCCTATGTGTGCGTGTCTTACCCAGACATGATCTACACCACAGCCCTGACTTCTCTGCTCTTTGTCAAATTGAGCTTGCGCACCGCGGCGAGACTGGGAAGCTCGGCCCGCTTAAACAAATGGAAATTGAGCATCAGTCAACAGCTGGGGGGCCAAACTTGATTCAGCAACAATAAAGTCTTGTGTGGAAATTCTGAGCAATTTAGTAAAATGCACGCTGACTTCCTGTCGACGTCTGTGGTTGCTGAGAATCTCTGTTTGTGAAAATGCACACAAGATTGTATCTGGTGGTTTCCATTTTGATCTGAATTACAGCGATAAACATCTGGAGCCAGTAATCGCTAAGTAAACAAACTTTTAAACAATCGGGTAAACTATCGAGTGCTTAACACTGTGTAGAATTCCCCTAAAATGGCCTAGAAGATGAAACATGCATGATTTACTGATGCGTATATCTAAATTCAGCTGTTCTGGTTTGAAGTGAAGAAATGTTTGTGGGATTATTAGAACACTGAACATCCCAATGGGAATCTTGATGTCAAACTGACACCAAAAAACACTTCAAAAAATGCTAATCGATTTGATGTCAAAACCTTGACGTCCATTTGACATCCACACATTAATGTCATTTTGACCACCAAAATAACGACACAAAAAGTATGATAACATAAGAAGTGTTATTCCTCTAAAAGCTTAAATTCCAAATGACAAATTTACACTGGATTTTATATCCCTACAATGCATGTAAACTACCTTGATGTCAAAAAGTCAAATTGACATCTAATATTGATGTAAAAAAACCAAAAAGCATCAAGAAGAAATTACAGGGCGGTCCTGTAATCAGTTATTTACTTTTTTGACGTCATTGTTAGATGTCAATATGATGTCGTTGACATCAAGGTAGTCAATTGACATTAAATCGATGTGCATTTTTGACGTGCTTTTGGATGTAATTTTTACATCAAGGTGCCTGATGGGATGCTCAGTTATGGCATATCTGCAGGTTTGCCATGCCATTTTTTCTATTACACTTTCAGAAAAATACATGTAAAACACATGAAATATGTGAATTTGAAGCATTTATTGTGTTTCAAATGCATTCCATCTAGGTTTCATGTGTGGTTTTGTACATGTGAACTTCATGTGATGTTTTGAGCTAAAATGATAAGCCTATTATCAGAAAATTGATGTCATCATGTGCATGCAAATTATCTGTTATGTGTTATTAAGTATAGGCATGCTCAAGTATTTGACAACCAAAATAACAACGTTGGACTAAAAGACCTTTGCTTCGCAGGTCTGCTTGGAACCAAAAACCTGAGGTCCAACCTGAGAGACTCGAAGCTTCAGTTCAGTGAGTACCATGGCGTGAACATCACAGATGAATATCCAGTTGAAGCTTCTAGCACTTTAAACCATATTTTTGCTTTAGAAGAAAAGGTAGAAAAGGAATGTCTGTAACCATGCCTAGAAATCTATCTTACAGATATGCAATCCATCTTTTTTCATCATTTTTAGGCTAATGGTTTTATTTTTATTGAGCTGTAATGTCAGTTTTTCCAATCCACTGGTCACAACTGAAAACTGAATTGAAGTCGGAAATAACATGTATCCATCTAGCAGGCGAAATATGTAAAGTAATAATAAGTCAAATAAATGATAGTAATGGAGAAATCTAATCAGTCAAGATACCAGGATTTTTCCTGCGGAGCTACAGGTTGTACACATCAATGTTTGTGTCCGCCTGGGTTTTAATATAAATGTCATCGGACTCATTGAGTCGGATTCAATTTGGATAGCTACATTGCTATAGTTGTGCTATCTCTACTGCCATGACATTATCGTAAACATGACCGTGCTTCACAGACCAACCAACAACACAAAGTAGGGCTGCACGATATTGGAAAATAACGTACATTGAGATATTTAGATTTTCTGCAATTTATATTGCAATATTTCACAAGATAACTTAATCATTTTAGAGAATAAACAAATTACAAGCAGAGATAAATAAAGTAGAGCAAATATACAAATGAAGGAGCCATGAACCGTATACAGGTACAGAAATGAATCAAATGTACAATGAAGCTGTATATTCTTCATTGTGTAAATAATTAAATACAATTAATCTATGTTAAATCTACAAACGTAATAATTCCCAAATTGTGCCCAAATGTTTGAAATGTTTACACAGGCCTTAAAAACACTAACAATTGATAAATGTTTACTTTATTATGGTTAAACTGATATGACTCATAATTCTCATGTGTTCTGAACTGTTGTACCTGGTCAACTATCTTCCTGACTCCACATTGCACGTCCAGCTATGTGACTAATGCATATTCACACACTGCGATATCAATGCTAAAACAATATATTGTGCACTGCATCCCTAACACAAAGGCAAAGGATGCTACTGATGGAATGGTGTTTTTGAATGGCTGCTGCTGGATATTTAAATATAGCAGGATTGGCGTCTCGTGATGCAAATCCAATGACGCTGATAGTGACGATTCTCTCTGACCAACCAGTGATCAGCACGTTGTGATAGCATATATGCCTTGCTTGGAACTTCAACTGGTGGTACTAAAAAAGTACTAGGTACAGAATGCAGTGAAAAAGACACAAAAGTGAACCATACTGAGTCGAATCGAACTGCAACCGCGCTGTATAACATGCAGTGGAAAAGTGCCTATCGATTTGTTGCTTTTTTGGATTCATATGTCGAGAGATTGCTGTAACATGTCATCTAGGAAGACTTTTAAAATCCCGCCCAAAACCTTTCAATGGTGTATATGTAGGCAACTTCACTCTTAAAAACTAATAGTGCGTCGGCGCAATAGCCTAGTGGTTAGCGCGCTGACATATGGTGCAGTAGCACTTCAGGGCGTCCCGTGTTCGAATCCCGGCTCGAGGACATTTCCCGTCCCTACCCCCTCTCTCTCTACAACTTCGCTTCCTGTCTATAATACTGTCCTATCCACTTAATAAAGGCAAAAAGGCCAAAAATAAATCTAAAAAAAAAAAAAAAACTAATAGTGCTAAGATGAACAAAAAAAAAAGGTTTACAAGGTAATGTCATGGAAGAACCTTATGGTTTCCTATGCCAAATAAGAACATTTCAGTGAAAAGACTTTCAACGGAAATCATAGCTAATAGACAGTTTTATTACCAACTTTCAATTAAGTTTGAACCAAATAATTCACAAAAGTTTATTGACAATATTTAGACGTATTAATAGGCGCTTTCTGCTAGACACAATTTTATCTGTAAATTCCATTAGATGTTTCCATCCACCTATTTTTATGTGCATTGTTGATATGCACATAAACGATTGATGGAAATGGCAAGGTGTGCATCAATTTTGAAAATGCGCATAAAAAACGCACGCGCATAACTGAGTAGGATAAACTTTTTTATTCTGTAAGAAAAAATGCACATAAACTGCAATGGAAACACTTTTACCGAACAAATTCCAGTATGCGCATTAAAAAAAGTCATGTGATTTTGTTAGAAGAGATCATGTGATGATAAAAATGTGTGTGAATGGACAAACCAGCAGGCTGACCACATTGTGCAACATCTGAAATGTTGTTTCGGTCATGCTAAAACACCGTAACCCTTTCAGTATTAGTGTAATTGTATTATTAATGACCTCCAGAACGTCTGCGCTCTGTGTCTTACGCCTTCAAACGCCACCACGCGATCATTGTGTGTTGGCATTTGTCTTCTGAGGCATAAGTCATTTATTAAATGAAGTAAAGATTCACGCAGCTTCTCCTACTGCAGCAAATACTTTCTTTTCTTTTGATATTTGGCGCCAGTTAATCAGGAAGTGACGATTTTGTTCTCTTTGACTCAGTGGATGGAAACGCTGCTTTATTCTCACGTCTTTTATATGATATTTCAGTTTTGCGCATAAATTAACTTCGCATTTTTGGATGGAAACATAGCTAATGTCAATTATTCATTCATTCATTTTCCTTCGGCTTAGTCCCTTACTTATCAGGGGTTGCCACAGCGGAATGAACCGCCAACTATTCTGGCATATGTTTTACGCAGCAGATGCCCTATCAGCCGCAACCCAGTAATGGGAAACACCCATATACTCTCGCATTCACACACACACTCATACACTACGGCCAATAAAGTTCATCCAATTTACCTATAGTGCATGTCTTTGGACTGTGGGGGAAAACGCAACACCTGGTGGAAACCCACGCCAACACGGGGAGAACATGCAAACTACACACAGAAATGCCAATTGGCCCAGCCAGGACTCAAACCAGCAACCTTCTTGCTGTGAGGCGACTGTGCTAACCACTGAACCACCGTGCCGCCCCAATGTCCCAGTTTGACATTGAGTGTGGAAAACGTTCTGAAATCGCCATTACATAAGTTATTTTCTATCCTGCTAACTAGATACAGGCAGTGGCATTAGCCGTTGCAAAGTCAATCAAGGTTTGATTCCTCTGTACTGTGAATTATTTGTTTTTGTAAATGTTTGCTTCTATGATTTGATACATGTAAAGCGATAGTTCACCCAAAAGTTACAAATCACTAACTATTTACTCACACTCAAGAAACTTAATGAATTTCTTTCTTCTCTTTACACATAACAAGATATTCTGAAGAATGTTGGGGGAAAGCAGCCATTGACGTCCTAATCCATGTATATCAAGGAAATCAGTGGCTGTTTTTTCCCCAACATTCTTCGGTATATCCTTCTTCTGAATTTAAAAACTCACACAAGTTGTGAACGTATTGAAGAGGAGTAAATAATGGCAGAATTTTCATTTTTAAGTGAACTATCCCTTTAATTTTAATCAGCATCATCAAAACTGTGATGAGCCTTCCTCTGTTCTTAGAAAGAAATGTAGGTCATGGATACAAAGTTGGATGTCACACCCTTGATGACCTCTGTGTTTAGAAGAGTTTACAATCTGCACAGATCATTCAAGTCTTTCAGTTTTGAGTAAACTAAAAGATTATTATACTTCAAAACACATGCTTTTTTCCTTTAAATTAATGTGTATTTTTAAATGTGAGATGGTTCACCCCAAAATTACAATTTACTCACCCTCAAGTGTATTAAACATTAATGAGTTTTTTTTTATTCTGTTGAACACAAAAGAAGATATTTTGAGGAATGCTGGAAACCTATAACCATTGACTTCCATGGTATGTATTTTTCCTACTATGGAAGTCAATGGTTACAGGTTTCCAGCTTTTTTCAAAATATAAAACTCATAAACGTTTGGAACAAGTAAAGAGTGAGTAAAAAATGAGAGAATTTTCAGTTTTGGGTGAACTATTCCTTTAAGAAGTAACACAAGTAATGCAACTGTTGTGCTTCTACTTATATGCTTTTATGCAGTGTTTCAGGTGTGCCACGACTTCAGTGCAGTAGTCAGTGGTGTCGCCCCCTTCCTCTCAGTGTGTGTCAGTGACCCAGATGTGAAACAGCATGACTGACACACTTCAGATTCAAATCATTTACTATTTGGAATGCAATCAGAAATCAACTTTAGTATAAGGCTTTAAAGGTGAGTCGCATTTACATAACGTTTTGTAATATATTAAAATCACAAACAGCACATAAATGACAGAGTTTCAAAAAGATTAACGTAAGAGCTTTAATTTACGTCATAATACGCCTTTTAATTAGTTGTTATACAAAATATTGTTTAATTGGCATCAATCACTGCTGCATTTAATGACATTAGTTGTAATTAAATGTGATTTCTATTCAAATATGGCCTTTGCACAATAATACCAAGTACACCACCTCACAAAAAAAACAAAACGTATTACTTACCCTGAAACTTTGCACACGTTCCTGCCCTTTGGATTGAGTTCTTGGCTGAAAACTGGACACAAGCATAGAAGCAAAAGCACTACACCCGCTAAAGTGCACTTTAGATCCATGGTAGAAGAAACAGCATCTCTCCATGCGCCTCTTCTGCTCAGCATTCCTTTCTTTTACAATCTCTAGAAGTTCAGATAGGGTATTCTGTATCTTCGAGGTCTCAAAACCTTCGACTTCAAGCGTTTGGAAGTAATTTTATCCGCATAAGTCGTTTATCCACTTTCTTTCAGACTCCAGAGACCGAGGCTGAAGAGAGAAAAGAGGAGAGGGCGAAGAGAAGTTATAAAACCAAACTGTTATTCCCTCCGTCCAGCACTAGTTCCTGAGGAGAACTTCTGCTTTTATTGCGCGCTCCGAGCGTTAGTGGATGTAACTGCTGCATTGCTGGAAACTTCTCCTACTATGGTATTCCCAAATTTTCCGCTATTGTTTTCCAAAATTCTTATTTTTCCAGAGAGAAAACGTGCCTCAAAAAGTGACAGAAAAACTGCAAAACTTTATGTGCGTCCATTTTGGAATAGAAACGGGAAAACGGTTCGTTGTTCTCTTTTCAGTAGGGAAATTCCTAATTAGTGATCCTATCTCGGGCTTTGGTTCTTGGGAATTCGGTGCGCCTGCTCTCTTTGACGTACAGCGGTTTCCCAAATTCTAACCGAAACCACCCGAACAGCTCCTCATCGAGTGGGTGTGACTATACTATGCTTAGGACTAAACCATGGAGCCATTCAGCCCCCCCTTATTACTGACCCCATCCGCATGCCCGCGTATTCACGCTGCCAGTCTCGTCGTCTTATTATGCGCACGCGCGCAAAAGTTTACCACTTACACCCAGGGTGCGAATTATACATTGTCGATCAACTCGAGTCAACTGTTTCAGTAATTTTTGTTTGTGTAATACATGCTTTAGTGAATCAAAATTATGTATCTATTTAAACTACATCTAATTTATAAATAAAATATATTTAAGTTTTGTTTTGAGCGATATTCAGTGTATTCTGACCTACAGTAACCTCTGATTAGCTATTTCAGAGGTTAGTGTAGGTCAAACTGCATCCAAATGTACTTTACTTTTAGCCTGTATGTATACAAACAGCTATTTTACAAAAAATAAATGTCTTGTGAACACTTTGTCAATCCGTGATCTAGATCTGCAGTTTCAGACCGATTATGCATTTACAATGGCATGAACTGCTATAGGGGTGGTGAAATGTATAGTTTGTTATTATCTATTATTTTAATTATTAATAATATTATTATTTAAGATGCAGATCAGAGAAAACCATTTCTCACTATTAAATGGCCGACACCCCTCCCCCCAATCTAGTTTTGACGCCCTTCAGGGGGATCAAGCTTTAATTAGGGGACCAGTCCACCCCCAAACCCCCTGTAATTTGCACCCTGCTTACAGCTCATTGCAGATGAAACACCTCCTTCATCCTTTTCAAAACATTTATTAAAAATTCAAATGTACTCATCATTTACTCACCCAAGTTATTCCAAACCTGTTTGAGTTCATTTATTCTGTTAAAGACAAAAGATATTTTGAAGAATGTTGGAAACCGGTAACCACTGACATCCACGGTAGGAAAATAATATAGAGATAATTGGCTATTGATTTTTTATATTCTCAAAAATAGATTTTGTGTGTTTGTGTGTGTGTTCAACAGAAGAAAGAAACTCAGGAAAATAAAAGGTTTGGGGGAAAAAAAGTGTTGCGTTAGTAAATTATATAATTAAATTTTTACTTCAGCTGTTTCTTTAAGTCTATAGTATACTTAATTTATTTATGTGTACATCAACATATAGTGCACAATAAAATTTACATTCTGTCATTTGGGGCATACCTTTATTTCATTTTATGACTGAATCTTGGTGGGATGAATCGCCACTGTTGACATTTGACATGAATTATAGCATCACTTAACGGGAAAATGCGAAACATGTTTTTAAAAATAATATAACAGACTGTCTCCAATATAGTGTTGTTAAAATTAGTTTCTTTATCTGTAAAAGTATTTGTTTTTGCACTTTTTTTTATGACAGTCAGTGTAATAGATAACATACCCACAATACCTACATTTAATTAATTGATAATGTCCAAATCAATTCAAATCACAAAGGAAGACATTTACAAAACATTTACAAATTACAGGCTTTAATGACCGGTTTGTATCACATAAAACTTAGAAATGGGACTGTATATTGCATATTAATAGCAGTGTCAGCTTTAATATAAAAAAGTGTAAACAAATATGGGTGAAAATGTTATGAAATCGTCATTCAGCATAAAATAGCCTATATATTTATGTAAAAATTAAACATTCATTTTCTAACCTGTACTGATGTATAAAAGAAATATGAAAAATTATATGACAAATGGGTAAGACCAAGGTGTTTGAAGGATAGTGGCAAAGAATAAAGACTGGAAAAAACAAGATGATTATTATTATTATTATTAATATATATTTCTAATGTTTTTTTAATTAAAATGATAAATTTGATTTGACTATTCTAATATGCTAATAAATAAGTATGTTAATAAGGTGAGAATACATTAAGTTATTTTTCTCAATGTGCATTTAAACTTTATATTCATTCAATACTCAACGTTTCCGCAAAACCTTTTTTTTTTTGGCATTGGTCACAAAAAAGGAATATGTATTGAGCTCTAATAAAAACTGAGCCCTAAATGTCACGTCAGTCAGATGCTTTGTGACATGCTATTTGCACGGAATAGCGCTTAATAACCTAAAGTTTTGCCCTTTTGAATCATCAAATAAAATGACCAAACATTTATTTACGAATACTTTGTAGATGCCCCTGGAAATTGTGTCAGGTTATACTATGACATATTTACATCCAGTCTTGTAAAAGCGAATTAATTAAACTATGCAACGGCTCCCCCCTCCGTTAACTTCACGGAACATACACAACAAACTTTCACGTCAAGTACGTCACAAGCGCGTCATAAGCAAAACGCTAAAAGTAAAACCAACAACAAGATGTATTTATTATATCTCTTAGATTAGTTAAATCAATAAGAAAGTGATAGATTCGTGGAATATTACTATAATTATTTTGGAAATGTCATGGATACATAAGTCCTCATTTCCTCTTGCTCCATTTGTATTATTCATTTATTTTAATTTCTTCCTTTTTTACTGTTTTATATGCATTTATAATATAATTTAACGTGCTCTGTTAAATTACTATCACTGTCATTGTTTCTGTAGGTTCGATTTTGTATGTTTGTTATTGAAGCGTCAAATAAAACTAACAACAAAGAGCAAAACAAGACGAATATCTGTTTTAACCACGTCTATGCATTGCATTTGTACTGTATCACCGCATATTTTACGTCGAACTCCCTGAATTAACGCGTACGTTACGAAACTGACGTTTCTCTTACGGAACATTTATGCAACGGCATCCCTTTTATGGAATCTCATGCTTGCGGTACGTTAGTAAACATGTAACGTCACGTGATTTGAACCAATCAAACAACCCAAATTAGAATACGGGGCGGGACTTACAGGTAGCGTTTAATGTGCTCGGTTGGTTTTCAGCACTAGCAGGAGATTATTTTTTATTTTATGAACATTGTCAACATTGAAGTCTCGAACTGATGTCTCTCCGCAAAACTCTAACGTTACCCGGATTTGGGCTCTCGACTCGTGACCGCAGTTTTAGGAGTTTGGGGACCTCCACTCGCCGTTATCATCAAACCAAAACAAACACACACGAAGAGTCCGTTAACAGCAGCGAGCATGAATCCTTCAATAACAAGATCTCCATTGACTTTGAACTGACCAGAGAAGCCTACAAGAGCAAAGACACTCTTGAGCTGCTTAGAAGCTTGGTAGTTTTCAAACTGTGCTCCTATGACATCCTGGTCGATAAGAATAAAGAGGTATGTAGTGTTTTGTGTTCATAAGAGTTCAGTCATGCAGTGTTAAAGGAAAAGGAGTCTCTGCCAGCTTGTTTCTGAACGCACTGCATATGACAGACCTGTTTAGAGTTACTCATGTGGCATTGAATTGTCTCAGACCAATGACAGGATGGCACCATGCCATGGAGAAGTCATGTGGTTAGTGAGTGTGTAGAGTTACATGAGTCAAGATTACTGGCAGTGGAAGAATGAACCTCAGACATGCAAGCCTGTTTGACCTTTAGGTGAAGCTGGAAACACACACATTGATAATTATTAATAACATCAACAACAGTAATAAACAAATAAAAGCACAGAAAAAATGACTTTTTGGTGAGGTAAAATCCCTTAAATAAACAGTGATTATTATTATGGATGTGATATTTGCAGTAAAAAATTCAAACATAAATTCACAGAGAAAGTATATGTTAGCATTATGTTGAAACATCGGTTTGTATTTTCCAAAGCTACTAACCACAGAGTTATGGGTTCACAAAAACATCAATCTGTAAACATTTTTATAGTTTAATTGAGGGAAATAATCATGCGTTATAGATTTGACCTAAAAAGTATGAGAGTTTACAGTATACAACATACTTTGTAGAAATTCTGTGAATGAAACTGCACAACCCAAAAGAAGTAATGCTAATCACAAGGATAAGAGTTGGCTCACTATAGTACAGAAATTATTTATTTTCTTTTTGCAAAGCTTGGTTATGGATGTGACAGATGTGGTTGGCACTTGTGTGACTTTGGTAAATCAAATATAATTGTTTGAAAACATTGACAGACATTTTTGAGTATTTTTACAGTACTGTTAAATACAAGCCTACACAAAAAACTAGAAAGGGTTTAGCTATTTTGGTGAAAACTTAATTTCTTTTTCATGGCAAGTTTGACACGCGCTATAGGTGCATTGTGTAAGCTAAATTGTCCATAGTGTATGTGTGTGAATGAGTGTGTGTATGAATGAGTATGAATGCTTCCCAGTGATGGGTTGCAGCTGGAAGGGCATCCTCTGAATAAAAACATATGCTGGATAAGTTGACAGTTCATTCCGCTGTGGCGACCCAAAATTAATTAAAGGGACTAAGCCGAAAAGAAAATGAATGAATGGATAAAATAATATTCTTTTGTCTTTGCCATGATGACAGTCCATCATATTTTACTAGATGTTTTTCAAGATACTAGTATTCAGCTTAAAGTGCAATTTAAAGGCGTAACTAGGTAAATTAGGTTAATTAGGCAAGTTAGGGTAATTAGGCAAATCATTGTATAATTTGGGTTTGTTCTGTAGACAATCGGGGAAAAAAATTTGCTTAAGGGGGCTAGTAATATTGACCTTAAAATGTTTTTTTTAATTCTTAATTAAAAACTGCTTTTATGCTAGCCGAAATAAAACAAATAAGACTTTCTCTAGAAGAAAAAATATTATAGCAAATACTGTGAAAAATTGCTTGCTCTGTTAAACATTATTTAGGATATATTTGAAAAAGAAAAAAAAAATCACTGGATGGCTAATAATGTTGACCTCAACTGTATGCTTGATGTGCGATTTTGTTCCTGTCACCTTCAGATAATAGACCTCAGCAGGAAGCTCTTGGGCCAGAAGATGTTTGAGCAGTTTATGAAGATGACGTTCTATGGTCAGTTTGTGGCGGGCGAGAACCATCAGTCCATAAGGCCGGTCGTACAGAAGAACCAGGCGTATGGAGTGGGAGCAGTGCTGGATTACAGTGTAGAAGAGGATCTCTCACAGGAAGAAGCTGAGACGAAAGAGATGGAGTAAGTTCTGATCCAAATGACCATGTTTTAAATAATTTTTAACCCAAAATTAAATTCTGTCATTGTTTACTCGCCCTATACTAGTCCAAATTGGTTAAGGTTATTTTTCTTTTGTTAAACACAAAAGAAGATATTTTGAAGAATGCTTAAAACCTGAAACCATTGACTGCCATTATATTTGCTTTTCATGCCATGGATGTTGATGTCGTAAACTGCTATCATAAAAAAAGCACTAAATTATAAAATCATTTAAATTATGTTGTCATCTTGATGGAAAAAAGGTTGTTTAAGATGTCCAGCTGATTATTTTAAAGGGATAGTTCACCCCAAAATGGAAAAACAAAATTACTTGCTTGTCTGTTTGAGTTTCTTTTTGTTCTGTTGAACACAAAAGAAGATATTTTGAAGAGTGCTGAAAACCTGTAACCATTGACTTGCAGTATATACCATGGATGTAGATCTTGTAAACTAGTATCACTAAAAAAAACAACAACAACATTAAATTATACATTTATTAAAATTATATTATCATCTTGATAGGTGAATGTTGTTCAAGATGTTTAGTTGATTATTTTTTTTTAAAGGATAGTTCACCAAAAAAATACTCGCTCGTTTCAAACCTGTTTGAGTGTCTTTCTTCGATTAAACACAAAAGAAGATATTTTGAGAAATGTTGGAGACCTGTAACCATTGACTTCTATAGTATTTGTTTTTCCTACTTAAGATGATTACCAGTTTTCGGCTTCTTTCTTTCTTTCTTTCTTTCTTTCTTTCTTTCTTTCTTTCTTTCTTTCTTTTTTTCTTTCTTTCTTTCTTTCTTTGTTTCTTTCTTACTTTCTTTCTTTGATATTTCCTTTTTTTCAGTTATTTTGTGCAATCATTAGTTTCTTTTTCAGTTTAAACTTCAAAAATCACTTTTATATGGGGTTTAAACAGTTGTAACAGTCTGTGAATATATCCAGCTTCTAATGGTAAAAATGCACTTCATAAAAATTGCACTTTATAAAAATAGTCTGCAGAAACACTTTGATTGACATTTTCCCTTTGTACGTGTCATCAGAGGGAAAAAACCCCACCCATTAGTGACTATCTCTCCCTCATTAGCATATAGGACATTCATTTGTTTTTAAATCTGCCACTATGCTGACACATAGGCATTTGTAGTTCTGCCCTCTTTTGAAAAGACAGTCTCGTTTGAATTTAAAGGGACAGTCATAAAAATGGCACAATTAAGATAAAAAGCCTAAAAAAGACAGTTTCAAATTGATATAAAACATTATTTGTTTGGTATTTTGAGCTAAAACTTCACATTCACACTCTAGGGACATCAGAGACATATTTTACATTGTGTAAAAAGAGGCATAATAGGTCTCCTTTAAAGGTTTGATGAAATTAAAATATTTTGAAAGTTTTGTTAGTCTTAAGCATATCTATAAGCTAGTGTGCTCCAAAACAGTGCCAAAATTCGCATTTAGAAGATATAAACCTGATATAAACATTCAAAGTGTCTAAATGGATCAACATTTTTTTTCATACTTTAGTTTCTCATCAAATCTTCTGACCAATCAAATGCTCTCTAGTATCTGACAAGTCCCACCCCCTCTAATACGCCTCTCATTTGCTTTTTTTTACTTGTTGCACTTCAGCTCAACCACTCTCACTGGCATAGCTGTGATAAAAACGAAACACTATTGGCTGTTTTTTTTTTATAAAGGGGAGGAGCTACCATATGTTCTGCTCAGTCTTGGTTTCAGTTGAGATTCCGTCAAATTTCGAATACAAATGCACATTTAAATCACATCACTTCACGGAACACGAAAGAAGATATTTTGAAAAATGTTGGAAATCTGTAGCCATTGACACCCATAGTAGAATATATATATATATATATATATATATATATATATATATATATATATA
>CAIGQW010053352.1:4242374-4263526 GCA_903798125.1 Danio choprae
TCTGTCTGTCTGTCTGTCTGTCTGTCTGTCTGTCTGTCTGTCTGTCTGTCGTTCTATCTATCTTTCTATCGTTCTATCTATCGTTATATTTGTTCTATCATTCTATCGTTTTATCATTCTGTTGTTCTATCTATCGTTCTATCCATCATTCTATCTATCTATCGTTCTGTTTATCGTTCTATCATTCTATGTATTGTTTTATCTATTTATCTATTGTTCTATCTATTAATTATATTAATATTTCCCAAGTGCTGTTCAACCTATTATTAACATAATAGTTTGACTAGTTGACTACTAATTTCTAATAACTAATTTATTTTCTTTTTGCCATGATGACAGTACGTTATCTTTTACTAGATGTTTTGCAGGATACTAGTATTCAGCTTAAAGTGCAATTTAACGACTTAACTAGGTTATTATGTTAGCTACATGAACATTAGGATAATTAGGCAAGTTATTGGACAAAAGTGGTTTGTTCTGTAGCCAATCGGAAAGAAAACTTAAATACTATAATATATATAATAGGAAATACTGTTAAACATGACTTATATTATTTAAACTAAGCAGACATTTTGTTTAAAATTGTTGTAAATTTTTGATGTTCACAAATATTAACCTTTCTGTGGTGTTGGGAATGTTTTCATACACCCTGGGCTGATTTTGAGTCTTAATTTGGCCACAACTTTCTCTGTGTTCCAGCAAATTGAATGATTTCTGGTGACAAATCTTTTTTTGACACACATTTTGGGAAAATTCTTTGACAATTCAATAATTCAATAATTCGCAAATGTACAACCCTTTCGTTATGTTGGTGGCTGTTTTTGCCCCATTGACTTCCATTATAATGGCATTTTTTGATTACAAAGCCATGACGCCATATAATCATGCATTCTTGATTGTTGCTTGTTTGCCCTGTTGGGAAGAGGTAAAGTGTTTAATTTTTACTGTTGACCATGTCAGGGTTTTGCAATCAGAAAATGTAATTATAATGGAAGTCAATGGGGCAACAACAGCCACTAACATAAGAAAGGGTAGTCAATTTGAACAGTGCACAAGGGTTAATCGTAATAAACTGAGATGCGTACTCAACCTTGGATTTATTGTACAAATACACCTCTTGCATGTGTTGTAGCAGAGGCTGTGGGTGGATGTGGAAGTACGGAGGCGTTCGAGAGATCACAGGAACTCAATCCAAACAAACCGCTGCCCTGTACCACTCCTGGCCCGAGCGCCAGTGCAGTTCAGACACATGTGGGCATCAGCATAGACGTCAGGCGGGAGTCTGCCTCTAAGTGCTGACCCTGAAATCTAGAAGAGAAGCAAACAACACAAGTGCACCACAGTAAAGTCGCTTCATAGCAGCCTCTGCAGTTATTATTGATTCTTCTCTACAGAAACTGCTGTTTCTTCGTTTTGTCAGCTAAAGGTCTCTACAAAGACCTTAAGAACAAGTAGTAGTTGCTTTCATTAGTCACCCTGTTTTATTAAAAATGTCAATTTCTTTTCTTTTTCGGATAGATCTTGCATGTCTACATCAGAGAAAGAAAGCCCCGGTGAGTACGTGCACCTTTTTAGCATTTCAATTAGTTTGTAAGATTGAAGCAAAAGGTCACATATTTTTCCCTTTCGATGTGTTTCAGGAGTGGACCACAGAGAGAAGAAGTTCACAGCTCACCGAAGGTTTGGCGACCGCCGTGAAGGCGTAACGAGCGCTCGTACGTATTTCTATGCTGATGAGGCCAAATGTGACCAGCACATGGAGACTTTCCTCAATTGCATCAAAGCCTCAGGTAAAAAAACATTTAGAAAAGCTGATTAGTGATAATAAACTTTGGATCTGAAGTCAGCTTGCATGCAAAACAAAAGCCAGGGGCTACAAATGCAATGATTAAGATACACACAAAGTAATTAGGACACTGGCAACCCAGGCTCATTGGAAAAACTTGCTAAAATACGTTTCTCTGGATATGTTTTGTTCAGCCTGATCTCACGACTACACGTAATACAGTAGTGGCTAATTTGTACAAGTTCAGTCGTATGAAAATGTATGATTTTTAAAAGGAGGCATGGCACCAAACCCCACCCCTAATCCCAATCGTCATTGGTGGATGAGCAAATCGTACTAAATTGTACAAATCAGATCGTACAAATTCATATGAATTAGCCACTAAATTAAAAAGTTACAAATGGCCGAGAGATAGCGTTGGTTTCGTTGCGCATTTCTGATGACAAATCCACTAGAGAGCCCTGTCTACATTTTTGAGAATCTGAAATATGTTTCTAAGGATATGTTTTGTTGACAATTTCACCTAAAACAGCACTGACCTAAACCCAACCAATATGGATTTTTAAAAACAAACGTAAGAGATGTAAATAGTTTAACCTTGATTTCACATGAATTTTACCTTGATTTCACATTACTTTTATCTTTTTTGTCGAATCGTGCTTCACTGGCCTCAAACTCAAGGTACAACACTGTACACTACCTGACAAAAGTCTTGTCATTGATCCCAGTTGTAAGAGCAACAAATAATAACTTGACTTCTAGTTAAATATTTGGAAAAGTGGCAGAAGGTAGATTTTACAGATGAATCATCTGTTGAACTGCATCCCAATCATCACAAATACTGCAGAAGACCTATTGGAACCCGCATGAACCCAAGATCCTCACAGAAATCAGTCAAGTTTGGTGAAAGAAAAATCATGGTTTGGGGTTGCATTCAGTATGGGGGCGTGCGAGAGATCTGCAGAGTGAATGGCAACATCAACAGCCCGAGGTATCAAGACATTTGTGCTGCCCATTACATTACAAATCTCAGGAGAGGGCAAATTCTTCAGCAGGATAGCGCTCCTCCTCATACTTCATTCTCCACATCAAAGTTCCTGAAAGCAAAGAAGGTCAAGGTGCTCCAGGATTAGCCAGCCCATGCCCCAGATATGAACATTATTGAGCATGTCTGGGGTAAAATGGAGGAGGCATTGAAGATGAATCCAAAGATTCTTTATGAACTCTGGGAGTCCTGCAAGAATGCTTTCTTTGCCATTCCAGATTACTTTATTAATAAGTTTTTGAGTCATTGCAGAGATGTATGGATGCAGTCGTCCAAGCTCATGGGAGTCATACACAATATTAATTCTTTTTCCACTGCACCTTGACTTTATATTCTATACTCTACATTATTACTGTTAAGTGACAAGACTTTTGTCTAAGCAAAGTCAGACCTTACTGTCCTGATTAAATAATAAAAAATCAAAGCATGATCATATTTTATTTTGGTAAAAAAAAGCATTTGTCTTTCATATAAGCCACTTCTGATAACAAATGATCAACTAGAAGTCAAGTTTTTATTTGTTGTTCCTAAAACTTGAATACAAGACTTAGTGTACATAGTGAACTACCGAGCAAACTGACCATACAAGAAAAGTTTGAGATATTTAGATGAGGCAAATGTATTTGATTGCAAATCATAGACATTGGTAAGGTGTTCTGTGGTATTTATTTGGTGTTGTACGAATAACTGCATGACAATAATTCTTTATTTGTCGATAACATGTGCCTGTAAATATCATTATTGTGAAAAGGAACAAAAGTTGATGGTGTCATAGTGCACCGTAAAGTTAATTTTACCTAGAATGTGTGTTAAAGTATGTTTTAGCGGTTTCAGAAAACTGTAGGTCGAAGCACACATTTCCAATGAGCTTGTGTTGAACACTTTCCACGAACAAGGTGCAAAGTGCACAAAAAAAAAAGATTTAAAGATGATTTCTTGGATTTACTTTTTTTTTTTTTTTTAAGTTAAGTGGTTGTAAACAATGTTTTTGGGCTGAATTTAAACAAACAAATTAAGTTACTTAATTTAATTTGTTTAAATTCAACCCATATAAATTGTTTGCAACAATTTTGCAGAAATCATTTTAGGGATTAAGATTAAGCAATTATTTCTTAAGAAATTAAGAAACGTTATTTCTATAATCATTTGTTCAACACTGATTGTTATATATGTGCAGTGCTCAACATAAATGAGTACACCGCATTTTGAAAATGAATATTTCTCAGTGAATATTGGTTATATATTTTGATGAATTTGAACAAAACAGATTTATTAAAAAGATATATTTATTAAAATAATATTTTAGTCACAGAACATTTTTAGAAATAGAAATATAATACATTTAAATCCATGGAAAATATTGGAAAAAAATATAAACTTAATATAAATATAAACTTATGAATACAAAAATTCAACAAAATGTTATAAATATTTTGTTTAATCTTGAATTTTGCTCTTTTTAAATTTGAATTTAATATTTTTCTATAACATATACATTTAGGTGTACTAATATTGGACCGTTATCATAAGTTATTTTGTTAGATTAGCTCCAGATCTGGCTTCAGTACTGACTATCTAATGTTTATGCACAAACATAATATTGTAAAGCTTCCTTTAGAAAATATTAATTTAAATGAGAGATTTGTGAAGGGTGTACTCGTATATATTGAGCACTGTATAAAGCATATTATATGCTGTGTATTTTAGTTTAGGAGTGCCAAGAAAGCATGGAGACCTACCAACTTTAGAAAGCATTTATTTGTAAATGTGCACGCAGCTCAAGTTTTCCATTATCCCAGCACTATTGGAGCAACACCCATTGTAATGCACCTGCGACACCAAGTATAACAGCGTAGAATTCATTCAGCGGTCCTGTAATATTGCTTCTAAAAAAAGCCAGTTTCAGTCTCATTGCTGCCGTTACCACTAAAATAACTCTAAAAGAAAATCACCTGCCTGCTTAGGTGGAAGTTCTGAAGATGGTTTCTCCGCTATTAAGATGACTGCCTTGGGGCGCCCGCAATTCCTGGTAAGACTGTGGTTCACGCAGAGTTCATTCATCAGAAAACATCGGGTTAAAATCCGTCACCTCCATGAACTAACCAGGCTCCTCATCCTTCCCCCCGGGCGTCTGCAGCTCCAGTTCTCTGAAGTGCTGGTGAAATGGAGACGCTTTTTCAGTTTCCTCGCTGCCAAACAAGGGAAAGATGGCGTAGAGGTGCTGGAGCAGAAACTGGATCTAGAGCAATTGCAGGTATGATTTTTGGGTTCAGTCTTTGGCCAAATGAACAGATCAAGCAACACTAAAGTATGATAAAATATCCACAAAAGGACTGCATAAGGCAGATGTAGCAAATCTGACCTGCATCAAAGCCACTGGAAGCTGTATGACTGTCCAGTATTTTAATAGCAGAATCTAATTAACATGAAGATAAATAACGAAGTAGCAGACACTTGTATCAAGTCTAGTTTAAATGGGACATTTATTCAAGGTCATTTGTAATGGAGAAACTTGAGTGAAGATTTTGCTCAAGGGTGCAATCTTGCGAGGATCAGACTTATAACCTTTCATTGCACCAATTTTTATCGTAGGTGGGTAAATTGTATAACGTGGAACACAAAATACAACATATAGAGTTACTTATTAGTTACTCATATGCAATTTGTGTTATTTTTCAAACATTTAGTGATGATGTTTTCAACCTGGCAACACGTGGCTCAGTTGGCATTTCTGTTTGTAGTTTGCATGTTCTCTCCGTGTTGGCGTGAGTTTCCTTCGGGTGCTCCAGTTTCCCCCACAGTCCAAAGACATGCACTATAGGTGAATTGAATAAACTAAATTGGCCGTAGTGTATGTGTGTGAATGAGTATGTATGGATGTTTCTCAGTACTGGGTAGCAGCTGGAATGGCATCCGCTGTGTAAAACGTATGCTGGATAAGTTGGATCATTCTGCTTTAGCAACCCCTGATGAATAAAGGGACTAAGCCGAAGGAAATGATCTCTCTCTCTCTCTCTCTCTCTCTCTCTCTCTCTCTCTCACGCGCTAACACATACACTCTAACACACACACACGCACACACACACACACACACACACACACACACACTCTAACATACATAGCTGATAACAATACGTTTATAATGCTGTTTATTTGTCATAAATTCTCTGCATTGTCGTCATCTTCCCTGAAGGCTCAAGGTCTTTAAAGAAGGTTGTATTTTAATCGGTTTGTGTTTATATTATTTTCCATTTGTAGTCATTGTGGTAGTAGTTTTAACTTTGTTGTTATCCATGACAATATTATTTTTAGCCATTGTCATAGCATGTTGCTCTCTAAAACTTGATATTGAAAACTACATATTTAACACAATCATTCTTAGCGTGAATGATGCTTGAGAATGTATTGTGGCGTTTACTCGACTCTTAAATTTAAAAAGATTAACAATTTTAAATGATATATTTCTAGCTACAGTTATTGTCCTTGGTGTGAACTGTGAAAAGTTCTAAGAACTATTTATACTGTTCTTTTAAAAAGCTTTATATTTACATTTACTCATTTAGGAGTTGCTTTTATCCTTTTCAGATAGCATTTTGAACACATTTGGACCTAGAGTGCACTCTTAGAAATAAATGTACAAAAGTAGTCACTGGGGTGCTGCCTTTTCAAAAGCTACATCTTTGGCACAATTTTAGCACATAAAATATACATATTTATAATGCATGAAGTGAAGTGACAGCTTTTGTACATTTTTTTCCCCTGAGAGTGAAGTTGAATATGGTGCTTTATTGGGGTGGGGGGGGAGGTTGGACTTTAAAAAAAATACATTACTTTGTGTTTTATAGAAATCCTTCCACAAAAACTGCCCACTGGTTTCAGTTTGAATGAACTTTCATTTTAATCATGCAGCCTTTGTGGAGGGTTTGGTCTGATGAATTAATTTGGTTTCATGGGTCAGGGAATTTCTGGAATATTATGGATTTTTAAAAGGTCTATTCCAGACATTGAAAGTCGGGGACATTTATATATTTTTTTTGTCCAAGTCATGTAATAGCAGGGTTTTTGTGTGTAGTTTTTAGTTTCCATAAAACATGGTACAGAAAAAAAAAATAGATATATAAAATCTTTTGTTATTTTTCACAGCCCTTTTATTCCTTTTCCACATGTCAAGACCTGTTAAAATACTGTCTGACACTGTATTTTGTTTGCTTAGTACTCAAGCAGCAAATTTTCTGATTATTTCAGCCTTAAATGACTTATTTTGCAGTATTCTGCATTAAAATTTGCTGCAAAATTTCTACAAATATATACACAGATTTACACTGTTTTTTACTTTTTTGACCTCAGGAAACATTGGTCTCTGTATGAAGGGAATGTATAAAGGGTAAGGGGTTAGTTCACCCAAAATGAAAATTCTGTCATAATTTACTCTCCCTTTACTAAATTCAAACTTTTGAGTTTCTTTTTTCTGTTGAACACAAAGGAAGATATTTTGAAGAGTGTTGGAAAGCTGTAACCATTGACCACTGTAACCAGTGATGTCTTTAACCCTCAAGCCTACTACATATTTGGTACATGAATGACTAAATGATCAAAATGAACAAAACTGTTAAAATCTCTCCATTCATTCATTCATTTTCATTTCGGCTTAGTCCCTTTATTAATCTGGGGTCGCCACAGCACAATGAACCGCCAACTTATCCAGCATATGTTTTACACAGCGGATGCCCTTCCAGCTGCAACCCATCTCTGGGAAACATCCATGCACACCCATTCACACTCATACACTACGGACAATTTAGCTTACCCAATTCACCTATACCGCATGTCTTTGGACTTGTGGGGGAAACCGGAGCACCCGGAGGAAACCCACGCCAACACGGGGAGAACATGCAAACTCCACACAGAAACGGCAACTGATCCAGCCGAGGCTCGAACCAGCGACCTTCTTGCTGTGAGGCGAACGTGCTATCCACTGCGCCACCGTGAGGCCATCTCTTCATCAATATCAAAAAGAATGTGTTAATTTTAATTGTAGCGAATGACACAATAAATATTGTACAGTATATATTGTAAATATAATGGATATTTATTCATTGTAGGTCATGGAAATTCTACTTTTTTGTCAGTGACTACATTTACATGGACATCAATAATCAAATTGTTTATCTTAATCTAAATAAGACAATAGCAGGATTAAGGTGTTTACATGTCTGTACTGCACTTCAATGATACAACTAAAATAGGAATACTCCATATGCCTTAATTCGATTTGTGTTTTTTTAGATTATGCCTTCAGCCAGATTAAGGTCATCAAAAATCTGTTACATGGTACACTCTTAATCAGAGTTTTGATTACTGTTTTTGATGACTCTTAATCAAACGTATTAGAATCAGAGTATTGGTGTCCAATGTAAATGTACTCAGGCCCTGTCCACATGAACACGGGTATTTTCAAAGCGTGAAAAAAATGTGGTTTTGCTGTTTGTCCAAACAAAAATGGAGTATCAGGTGACTGAAACCGAAAAAACTATTTTACAAAACTCCAGATACAGTCTGGTCATGTGGACACTACAGCCGGAGTTTTCTTCTCATGATAACAGCATGCGCGCTGTTCTTTCTAATTGGCCAACATGACTGGGTTCACACCAAACACAGAAGATACGAATGAGACCCATTCCGCACGTTCGCTGCAAACGCATCACATATTCTGTGTCGTTCGCATTGTGGGACTGTCATCTGCCTTTATCTCTCACGATTGCATTGATTGTATGAAATTTTCTTGCAGAAATACTAAATTTCCCTTTTGGTGTGAACCCTGCATAAGTGTCATTATCGCTCCCTGTTGGTTCGGTGTGCCCTTAACATGCATAACTGTGCATTTTAGCGTTTTCATGTGGATGGAGATTTTTTTGAAAACGAAAATGGGGAAAACTATTGACTTTATTCTGCGGTGCGGAAGTGTGCTCATTTTTGTGATTGTTTTAGAGCTTCTAATTCAGCTGCCTATGGGACAAATGACTAGGAATAGTAACTGGCAGAAAATGGGCAAACTACTTGCTCTACAAACAAGTGTGTTCATGACTATACATAAAAAGTAGAACAATATAATAAGAAAATGTCTATTTACAACATCAAGCAGCATAACAAGCAGTTTTTTTACGTCTAAAAATCAATGGAAGTGAATGAGACCAGACGTCTCGAGCCAATAAGATTCCAATGACTGCTCCCGCTCGTACAGTACATCAAGAATAAGGTCAATAAGATGTATATAATAAAACACTATAAAACTATAAGATTTATAAAAATATCCATGTACATGTGGACAAATCAGGGAATTTGACGTAGCTTAAAATGGGAACCCTGATGATTGAAAGTGTGTTTTCTTTACAGACGTGTCTAGCAAGGCTGGGAGCTGAAGGTAACATTCAGAGCTACTTCTCTGATGGACGACTGCACTCATCAGGGTGAGAAACGCCAGCTTCCCGTAGCCATCCCGACACTCAGACTTGTAAATCTTCTCAATCAATGGCAGACAATGATGTTATCTTATGAACTGAGGAGAGCTACTCGAGGACTCCTCTACAGATGCTCCATTACTCTGCTTGACCCTCCAAGTAGCTAAACCCATATAAGAGCACTTTCCTCTGTACAATCGACCAGTTCTCTAACGATTCATGGAAGTCATTTGGTGTTTAAAAAAAAAAAAAAAAAACAGGCTTCTGGAACTTAAATGATGTGTTTTATGTGTTCTCCAAAGCATTGTGGACATGTTGGATTGGAACAGACTGATGGATGAAAGAATGAAGATATCTGATCTACTTGTTGTCCCGAACTTGCAGGTAAGAATCAGATATCTTAACCACACCATAAGTTAGGAGGGTTATCGATTCTTAATGGTGTAATTGGTTCCATAAACACTTCACAGTTTTGAGGGGTTTTTTTCTTCACACTGGAGTTTTTATCTCTTTTTTTAGTACAAGTACAAGTTCTTAAATCAAGAAGATTTTTCTAGATAAATCAAGTCAAGTGGAGCTTTATTGTCATTCAGCTTTATTGTCATTCACATGTGTAGACATACAGAGGAACGAAATGTCGTGTCTCGCAGGACAACGGTGCTAGATAAATTAATCATAAATACAAACACAACACTGGACATAAGAGCTATTTAAAAAAACTATGCATAACTAACATATACTATAAGATACTATAAGGATATAAGAATTGGGTAAAACAAGAAATTGGCCGTAGTGTATGAGAGTGTGTGTGAATGTTTTCCAGTACTGGGTTGCGGCTGGAAGGGCATCCGATGCGTAAGACATATGCTGGAATAGTTGGAGGTTCATTCCGCTGTGGTGACCCCTGATAAATAAGGGACTAAGCTGAAGGAAAATGAATGAATGAATGAATGAACTCTGTCCAACAATTGGAAACTAACTGGTTCCACAGCTAAAACACAAACACACACACACTGAACAACAGAACAATATAGCTAATTATTATTAAGCAGATGTATTTTCTAAATAAAATAATATGCACCCATATGTGCTGAAATTCAAAGTATTTTCTCTCTTTTTTTTTTTTTGAGCAGACCGGTCAGCTGGAGCCTCTTCTGTCCAGGTTCACAGAGGAAGAGGAAAGGCAGATGAAACGGATGCTTCAGCGACTGGACGTCTTGGCAAAGGTGCGCTCATTTCTCCTGTGGTTTTGAAGCGGAGTGTCAGCAGGTCATGGTCTAAGCGACAGTCATGGATGAAGACTATAACAGAGATCGATTGTGAGAAAGCCTTCAGCCGAGTGTGGAGGTTAGAGAGCTGTTCCGCCCCGTCAGCTTGATGTGAGGAACATGTATCGGGTTTATGTCGTGCTGTGAAAGGGCCGCGAGGTATTCAAGCTGTGTGACTCACTTCAACTTCAGCCTGGAAGTACCAAATCAAACAAAGTTTCCAGATCTCTTTAACAGTTTTGTCCTACCAGGTTGGTTATCTGGAATATATACAGATCGAAGGGTTTTTAGAAGTTTTAGAGCTGGTGGATTTTACTCATGCTGAGTATAGTTTGAGTTTGAGTTCAAAATCACAATTTAAATAAAAAATAACCTATGAAAACATTTAGGTCCTCTATTTAAAAGACTGAAGTCATTAAGGTTCATTCATTCATTCGTTTGATGTTTAAAAATAAAAACACAAATGCAGGCCTCTATTTAACTGAAGTCATAAAGGTTAATTGTTTGATTTATTGATTCTTTTATCGATTGATTGATTGATTGATTCATTAATTCATTCACTCATTCATTTATTCATTCAGTAGTCAATATTTGAGGTTTAAAAAATGTTTAAAAATAAAAACACAGATGAAGGCCACTATTTAAAAGACTGAAGTCATTAAGGTTTATTGAGTGATTGATTGATTTATTGATTCATTCATTCATTGATTCTATGTATTCATTCATGCAGTAGTCAATACTTAAAGTTTAAAAATAGGTTAAAATAAACAAATGTAGTTCTTTAAAAGACTGAAGTCATTAACGTTCGGTAGGTAGGTCAGTCGGTCAGTCGGTAGGTAGGTCGGTCAGTAGTCAATATTTGATTTAAATATTAGATTTAAAAATAAAAACACAAATTTACTCCTCTATTTAAAAGTCATTAAGGTTTAAGGATTTGATTTGATCCATTCATTCATTCAGTAGTTAATATTTGAGGTTTAAAAATGTTTAAAAATAAAAACACATATGTAGGCATCTATTTAAAAAAACTGAAGTCATTAAGCTTTATTGATTGATTCTTTCGTTCATTGATTCAATTCATTTATTTATTATTCATTTATTCATTCATGCATTAGTCAATATTTAAAGTTTAAAAATAGGTTTAAAAAACAAACATAGGCCACTATTTAAAAGACTGAAGTCATTAAAGTTCATTTCATTCATTCATTCATTCATTCATTCTTTCGTTCATTCATTCATTCAGTAGTCAATATTTGAGATTTAAAAATATGTTTAAAATTAAAAACACAGAGTTAGGCCTCTATTTAAAAACATTAAGGCGTATTGATTGATTGATTCATTCATTCATTCTATAAATTTATTCATTATTCATTTTTTTAATAATGCAGTAGTCAATATCTGAGATTTAAAAAATTAGATTTTAAAATAAAAACACAAACGTACTCCTCTATTTAAAAGACAGAAGTCATTAAAGTTTATGGATTTGATTTGATTGGATCTATTTATTCATCATGCATTCATTCATTCGTCAATATGTGAGGTTTAAAAAAACAAATGTAGGCCTCTTTAAAAAACTGAAGTCATTACGTTTTATTGATTGATTGCTTTGTTCATTGATTTATTGATTCATTCATTTGTTCATTTAATTAATTTATGCATTCATTCAGTAACAACATTTAAGGTAAATTCATTCATTCCTTTATTTATTCAGTGGTTTACTTTTTCCATCCTTAATAACAAAAATAATAATATAAAATAATCAAATAAATATCAAGTTTGAGCACAAAATCATCATGTGACACTGAATGTTGCTTAAAATCCAACGTTGTCATTAAACTAATACGTTAAATTACAATTGTATTAAGATGGGTGTTTAAATTCTAACGATACAATAATTTGCGATGTTACTGGAATTTATTTTTACTGAATTTTTTTAATTAAACAAGTGCAGTGAGTAAATGGTGAGTAAATGATCAGAGTATTGAGTATTATGTTGTATGTTTGTAACATTAAGAAAAGTACTGAACTGCTTTATTTTAACATTTCACTTAAAAAGTGTGCCTGTGCAATCTTTCTTTAAAAAAATACTGAAGTACAATGACATTCAGGCTTTTTTAAGTGTCCAAATATTTGTTAGTGCCTCTGTATCGTCAATATCATCATTATTTTTGCTGAGGTTGTTACATGTTTGTTGACAAATCCTTGGTTGTGACAGGAAAGACAGATGCTTCATCAATTAACATGCTATCTTTTTTCCCGGCTGATTAATGTGTTTTTAACTCACTGTACTGCTGCCTTCCCTCTCATGTGCCGAACAGCATGCGGTGGAAAATGGTGTCAGGCTAATGGTGGATGCTGAACAGACGTATTTCCAGCCTGCGATCAGCAGACTAACTGTGGAGATGAAGAGAAGCTTCAACAGAGACAAAGCTGTCGTTTTCAACACCTATCAGTGCTACCTCAAAGTGAGCCTCACACACATGCACGTCTGGCACGTATGAATGGTGTTAACATGTATCAGACGATGATATTCTGGGATTTGTCTACCTGGAGATGCTGTATAGAAACCATGCTGTTATTAAAGATAACAACTGCACAATGCAAAAGATGACATAAAAACTGACATTTATCACTCTTGCGCTTGCAGTCTATCTTTGTGTCGGCATTAATCCTGAATGAATAGAAGTCAAGATTGTAAATTAAGCACACGTGCATAAACTCTGATGGTAACATAAACAAGTCTACTTTCCTGGAATAATAAGGTCTGCTTAAACGGTTAGTCACAGTTTCTTGCACCAAATACAGTATTGCTATATACTAGGGGTGTGACGAGATGCTTACTCCACGAGACGAGACACTAGATTAGGTTCACGAGAATGAGACAAGATGAGATTTTACAGTATTTTTAAGAAATCCTCGATGATGAAATAAAAGAATGTAAAATATCTTCAGTCTTTTATTCAACTGAAAACAAAAAACAAATTACAAAATGCAAAACAATGTAGGTGCTCAACTTGTAATGAATGTTATTTTACTTCTATTTTTATTAATTCTATGCTGTAAAGGACATGCAAACACTGCAAAATATTTAGCTATAAACTCTACTGACTGACTTCACATGAGAAATGGAACTCCTCCACAAATTTAACTTAAAAAAATATATATGATTTTTTTTTTTTTTTTGGTATTTCATTTAAAGCTTTTCATCAGTTTAACTTCTTAATCAGCAAGATTTTATTCATGCCCCATTGACAAACTCTGAGCTAATGGATGCGAATTTGTATCTGAATGGAAAGAAAACTTGCACTTTTCCCGGACAGCATAAATGTGTGTTTGGGGAGGATGATGCAGTGTGTGACGAGTCTCCAGGAGTGTGTGTGTGTGCGTGTGCGTGTGCGTGTGCGTGTGCGTGTGTGTATGCGTGTGTGTTTGAGTGAGTGAGTGAGTGAGTGAGTGCGTGCGTGCATGTGGACACGAGATGCGGGTGTCTGTAGTCCTTTACTGACTCTATAGGTGCAGAGAATAGAGTCAAACAGCCGTGTGTGTGTGTGTGGCTTATCTTGTTACAAAATGCGTTAAAAGTTCTACACAAGTCCTGTTTAATAGTTGCTGCACTTCAATAATGTGACTAAAATAGGAATACTCAACGTCTTAATTCCATTTGTGTTTAAGACGATTATGACTTTCAACATATCTAAAGTGATATCAGAATCGGTTTTATTGCCAAGTGTGCTTACACACACAAGGAATTTGTTTTGGCTACAGAAGCTTCCAGTGTACATAAAGTGACGAGTGACAACACAAATAAATTTGAAAAAGACGACAAACATTAAACAGAGATGCAATCAGTCAAAAAGCTCTGGATGTTGAATTGTATGTACAGATTTGTTATAAATATACAAGTTAAAAAGTGCTGTGTACAACTGTGCAAAGAAAGTATTGCACTGTAAATTGTTATAAGGTGCTGTGTACGAGTGCGTATGAGAAAGTATTGCATGTTTACTGCACAGTAGGGGAGTATTTAACTGTTCATGAGGTAGATGGCCTGAGGAAAGAAACTTTTCCTGTGTCTGGCTGTTTTTGTGCTTGGTGCTTCGTAGCGCCGACCAGACGGTAACAGTTCAAACATTCTTTTATTTAGGCTAGAATAAAAGCAGTTTTAATTAAAAATAAATAAATACATTTTAAGGTTAATGTTATTGGCTCTCTTAAGAATTAATTTTGATCTTCTACAGAACAAACCATCGTTATACAAAAATTTAAATTGCACTATAATCTGAATACTAATATCTTAAAAAATATCTAGTAAAATATCATTTACTGTCATCATGGCAAAGATGAAAGAAATCAGTTAGTAGATAATAGTTATTAAAACTATTATATTTAGAAATGTGCTGAAAAAAATCTTTGTTTAACAGAAATTGGGGAAAATGTTTTAAAGACTTATCATTTAACAGGAGAGCTAATAATTCTGGCCTCAACTGTACATTTAAAAACTATATCTAAATATAATATATAGCTTATATATAAATATATAAGGATTTAAGATGCTGATGACCATTAAATGCATCATAAGCGTTTTGTGTAAAGGGTCCATGTTGTCTAACCTAAATGGTTGTCAAAGTAACCGTTTCCAATAGAGCTCAAAATGGAGAATGTATGTTTCTCAAATTCCAAAGAGCAAGGAAAAAGAGCTTAATTTCCCAAAATGTTGGATTTAAAATCAGGTTATCTGCTAGAGCGTAATGAATTCTCTGTGCTCAGGAGGCATTCGATAACGTGTCCATGGACGTTGAGCTTTCCAGAAGGGAGGGCTGGTGTTTTGCTGCCAAGTTGGTGCGGGGGGCTTACATGTACCAGGAGAGAAGCCGAGCGGCGGAGATTGGATACGAAGACCCCATCAACCCTGACTACGAATCCACTAACAGAATGTACCACAGGCAAGAAACGTTCCCAGTTCTTACTAGCGAATTTCACAGTTAAAGTCGTATTTCACACTGAAGGGTAGTGAGCTGTCTTGTTGTCTAAAAAGGCTGCTGCTTTCTAAGGCGACGTGTAGTGAAATGGAGCCTCATAAGTGACTCATCTGAAAGCTCTTATTGGTCCATTAACGCTCACTCAACCCACACCAAACAAATAAAGCTACTTGCGGAAAAAACACACAAGAGACTCGACTAACCCTCACAGCTGGTTCCTGTAGAGTCTGACGCAGGCTGGACATGGACTCCCATTCATTTTCAGCCAGCACTACAAAACAATCCTTTTCTTACTTAGAGTTTTTGTCTTGTTTCTAGTCCAAATATTTCAAACTTCTTGGTAACACTTTACTCCAAGAGTGTTCATAAGTGTTACGACTTTAAAGTTTAGCTCTAGGGATTAAAGAGGTAACATGATGTGACTCAATTTGATGAGAATTGGTGGCAATAATAGCAAAACAACAAGCAAATATGCCAAAAATAAGAGAATTTATTTACAAAAGTGAAAATAATTCACTTACCTACCATCTTGCCTCAAAAAGGAGGATTGACTTTGTGAAAGCTGTGGAGGAACCATGCCAACTGCAAAGGACAAGGTCGGGCCTCCTCCACTCAGCCCCTAACTGGCAGTTGCAAGTCGACCTTGGGAATTAGTTAAAGTTCCCACAGCACATAGTTACAACATCACTCCGACCAGACATAATTATCATTTCTGAGGCAACAAGACAGTTGATTATGCTTGAACCCACAGTGCCCTGGGAAGAGCGGATGGAAAAGGCAAATGAAAGGAAACGCTCAATGTACTAGGAGCTAGTAGATAAGTGCCGGGAAGGGAGCTGGAAGACCCACCGTGAACCAATAGAGGTGGGCTGTAGAGGGTTTGTAGGGTGTTCACTCTGTAAAGTCTTTAACCAACTATGCCTAGCAGTAGCAGCTAAGAAGAGGGCCATAACGTTTGTTTGTAAAGCTGCAGAGAAAGCCACAAGATGGCTATGGATACAAAGGGCTGATCCATGGGTGATGGCCACTGGGACACAAGCTGGGGTCTGATCAACCTCAGCTGGTTCACCTGGGCGAGGGTGTCTGATGTTGAAAGATTTGAAACATCCAGTGACCCCAAGATACATCACTGACGATGCGTCCCAGTGAATCTAGATGATGTATCTTGCACACTCACCGTTTGCTCACTATATCTAGACTATACTTCTAATCAAAAATACGTATAAAATTTACAGCGAGTGGTGCTCACTTCTAGACTTGTGTGTTAGACAGTGGAGTTTTCTGCATGTTGCGAGATGTATGTCACGTGACGTCTAAAGTCCTTGATTCCCAGGGGAATTCAGAAACTGATGATCAGGGATCATGGAACAAGTACATACAAAATGGTAACCACGTACCGCAACTGAAACAAGATCAAACTCAAACCCCTGGTACCCCTGGTTTACAGCATTCAGCAACATAGCAAGCTGTTTTATACGGCTTGAAAAGTAATGGAAGTGAATGAGACAATGGCCAAACTGCTCTTATGTAATAAATACGGTGAATAGGTCATGAAAACTCAGCATTTTAGTCAGTAAAAGTCAATGAAGTTGAGTGAATTCACCCTGTGAATGTCTACAGACTCAATTTTTGGATTCATATTAATATTAGATAATGTAAACGCGAGCAAAATTGGCTTGATACTGTATCTCAGTCTCAAGACATCACGGAACAACGTTGGCTCATGAATATTCATTCAGTAACATGAGAAAATTTATTATTCATGAGATCCCTTTTCTTGTTATTACGACATCATTACCCAGTAATTATAGTCTCTCGGCTGTAAAACCCACACCAGCACTCATTGTGAACTTTTTGTGTTTTGTTTTCATCACAGAGCCATTGATAAAATATTTTAGACATTTTGTCAACTAGTGAAATGTTATGTATAACAATTACAGCCATTTGTAAGATCCTTACAATTTTTTTTTTTATAATTTGAATTAGAGTTTATTTATTTGGATGAACCACAATGTATCACAACATAATGACATCCAAAAAAAACCAAAACAAAACATAAATTGACATTATATTTTTGAACAACAACAACAACAAATAACAAAACACAAACATTTATTGAAGGGGAGAAAGAAAAAAACAAAGTACCACAACATTAAGATAACGACTAAGATCAAATATACAGATCAGTGAATCCAATCGTAACATAATAACATCTTCAAGTATAATGTTCAATTCGAAGTAGGGCTGAACAACATATCGTTTGAGCAACCCAGGCTCATTCTGAAAACGTACCGCTATATACATTTTTGGAGAGTGCCAAATACATCCCTAGAGCTACATTTTTTTGCAGTTTTCGTTTTTGCGAATCCACCAGAGGCCACTGTGTAGTCTTTTTCAGATCTGAAATTTCTCTTGTAAGTGCCATTCGCACATGCTGTTCTTGCATAAATGCACCAGAGGCTGCTGTCAACTGACTGTTGACTGACTGACTGACTGACCAATCGACTGACCCACCCTCCCCCTTCCCTAAACTCAACCAATAGTGTTTTCGAAAGCACAGATTGACCCACCCACCCACTTCCCTAAACCCAACCGTAAGAGCGAAAATGAATAATTTGCAATCTCCAGAAACGTTTTCAGAATGAGCCTATGTTGCGTTTGAGCATCGATATCGCAATGTGTGTGCAGTAGTTACATCGCAGGATTAGATTATTTAGTAAAGATTAAAAGATAAAGATATTATTAAATATTATTATTTTGAAAGGATTTATACAATGATGACCATGTTATTTTACATTCGATTGTTCAATTTCTGTACTTGAATACCGTTTGACTCCCCGGAAAACAACAAAGCATTGTTTATTTGTTTATTTTTGCTTGTAATTTATTCTATTTTATGCAGATGCAATGCATGAAAAAAGACTTGATCATCCTAGTCGATCTAAATGAATGAAATCTTTCCAAATAGAGCTATTTAAATCATCTGGTGAAATTGTATTCATATTGCAAAAACTAAATATTAAAATGTCAGATTTTTCCAATATCGAGCAGCCCTAATTCAAAGTGCTAAAACGCCTTAAATTATTGTAATATTGATTGAAATATTGAAATATGATCGAAATATTGAAAATGATGTAAAAGATTAAATATCAGCTGGTAAATTATTCAAGTCTTTTTTACTAGTAGTTTTTGACTGAAATAAGACTGGAATAAGTCTGAACAGCATACCTAACTTGATAATTGAGTAAATGCACCATAAAAATGTAAATAATAAGGATATTTTAAATGAATGCATTTGAATATAAATTGAAGCCAGTGAATATGTTGTCTTGTGTGCAAAGTTGACCACTAGAGTACATTATACAATGATGAATATAAAACTAACATTGCGAAAACAAATCTGCAGTTTATTATATTTGTATTTTTGATTTTATTATTGCGTTACTTGGCATGAAACATAGTCAGAAGTTTAAATGATTGCTAAGGCCAATTTCAATGCTGCAATACACAGTTATGCAGTTTTTTGCGTATGCAGTTTGACCAAATTACAGCATTTGTTTATTTATTTTTTTAGTTAATTAATTAATTAATTTATTTGTTTATTTATTTGTATATTTTTTATGAATTAATTTGTTATTTATTTATGTATTTATTTGTTTGTTTATTTTTATACATTTATTTTATTTTTATTTATGTATTTATGTATTTATTTATTTATTGCTTTTCAATGAAAACAAAGTAGGACATGTATGGAAAGAAAAAGAAAAGAAGACAAAACTGTACAAAATAGGTGAAAATGGTTCTGCATACGTAGAGCAGGCCTAACAATAAACATGAAAAACTGAGATTAAATGTACATGTACAGTAATTATGTGAGGTGTTGCGTGGGATTGTTATGGTTCTGAAAATTATATGGAACAAAATCAATGGCAATTATTTCTTTATTTTTTAATTCAGTTTATTTATGACAATTTTCATTTGTATAATGTTATTATTATTATTAGCAGTATTATTTATTATATGCATATTTATATTTGTTAGAATAAAAACAAGTTTAGATTTGTCCACCTGTCTGGTTTTGTAGATGTATGCATCACCATATGGGGCATAAGAATAGGACGCGTGTTTGGATATAACTCAGTTTTTTGACCACACTTCGCTATTATTGTTCATTTATTTGTTTTCTGTAAATTAGAACTGAATTTAGAAATAGTTTTGAAACAAATCTTTGCGCTTAAGAAACAAAATTAAATATGTAGGCTAATGGATGTCTTCAGTGGAGTGCATACAACACCGTTAAAGTAAAGAGTTAAAGTAAAGTAAAGAGAAAGTAAAGAGGCAGAATGGAGGAGGCTCGTTCTTTATCCTCGCGCTGCAGATGTTCTGTTTAACTGTTTTCTCGCTAGTGAAGCATTCAGTTTGTCCACTTACAAAGTCCGTCATGTAAATAGCAAATGCGCCATGGCTCGACGCAACTGACTCTTAAAGGGAATGGGAGATGAGACTCTGATTGATTTAATGCACGTTATGCTCAAAACACACCCATAAATGATTAAGAGAATAAACACAACCCTGTTAGACCATACGCCAGGGCGCAAACCATATTTTTCCATCCTTAAAATAACAAAAGTGGATTCATACACGCCTTTAATGCTTTTTCATCATGCGCTTTAGACTTTGCGCTTAGATCATTAAAATAGAGCCCCAAAACTCCAGTTTCCCAGCCTATGGGAACATCGTTTTATTTTTTCAATAAAAATGACATTCACAATTTAAAATAGTGTTGAATTAGTTGAAGAAGAGAAACCTGCTTAGCTTGGTCATGTCTTAAATACTCTTTATGCCATTTTGTGATCTCTTTTTTAACCACTTGCATATCAATGCCTTAAAAACTGTCTAGTTGGACAATATGCTGTCAAAACCAAGAATTAAGCTAAAATTTTACATCTGTGGAATGAAAGTCTGCAATCAGATTTCCTTTGCTTGTCTTTAAGCAGCAAAATGACATGACCAAGTAGCTTGTGAGTCCAGATCAGCAGTAGTAAGAGACTCGTGTGACATACAGGTCCTTATCGGAACATCTTACTTAGCCTGAACTGCGCTTTATTCAGACTCTGCATGTGCTGACAGAACAGAGATTTATCTAGACTCCAGGCTTATCTCGCCGTAGGTAAGCTTCTTATGATTAAGGCACATTTCTGACAGCTTTCAAAATAAATCAGATCTTTTCAGAAGCCTTTGTGTTTGGCGGTCAACAGTCAAGTTAGAATGTTTCGCCCAAAGCGCCGAGCAAATGCAGGGTGAATTATGAGCAGTTTGGTGTCTTTCAGGTGTCTGGATTACGTGCTGGAGGAGATCCAACGCAATAAGAAAGTGAATGTCATGGTGGCGTCGCACAATCTAGACACGGTTAAACACACACTCAGAAGGTAGGACTCTGTTTCTCTCTGACTGTCTCTCTTTTTGTTATTTCAAATGAGCCAATACATTATGACCACCTGCATAATATGCTGCCTGGTTCTCTGTGATGCCAGTACAGCGCTAAGACATTGGCTCTTATTAGAACTGATTGTTTGCTTGGCATGTAATCTATTCAGAGCTTAATTTGAAGCCTTCTTA